>CM049866.1:29442136-29691542 GCA_027474115.1 Schizopygopsis malacanthus
AAAAGCTGATTCAGTTAGCTATTTTCTTACACAAAGTAAACATAAAATATACGTTAAGTAAGAGTAAAATAAGTGTTTTATGTAAATACACTAAAACTTCACTTAAAGTATTCTTGTCTTAAACATATTTCTTAAAAGACAGCAGAAGTGACTGAATGCAGTCTGTTCAGTTTGATTGATGAATCATATATTACACCTAAAACATGATGATTATATTAAAACACTGACTAGTTTTCTTCAGGAATATAATATTTCTGTTATAATGATATTGTGTGATTAGTGTTTGTGTTGATCAGTGTTGTGTGTGATTGTGTTGTAGAGCAGCTGCAGTATCTCTCAGCTGTATCAGTGCATTCACTGTGACTCTGACTGACGGAGGTTTTTGTACGACTCTTTATCACTGTGTGAACACTACTTTACTGTTGATCACATGTAAACTCTGACAGTAATAATCTCCTGTATCTTCAGTCTGGACTCCACTGATGGTCAGAGTGAAATCACTGTTAGATCCACTGCCACTGAATCTAGATGATGTTCCAGTGTAAAGGTTTGATGTCACATATATCAGGAGTTTAGGAGCTTCTCCAGGTTTCTGTAAGTACCAGTGTAAGTAACTACCACCATGCACGCTACTGCTGGTTTTACAGTTTATTCTGACTTCTTGTCCTTGAGCTGTTGTTATTAATGATGGACTCTGAGTTACAGTGATCTGTCCTCTACACTCTGAAAGAAAAGAAAACAGGACACAAATTACAATAATGTATATTTCACGTTTTAAAATAATTAATAATCATTCTGAAAGTTTTACTACAAACCTTGAGCAAACAGTGTGAGAGTCCAGATGAGGATGATGATGTTGTTCATTTTAGTTGTTTTGTCTTGTGTGATGATGAAGATTGTGTTCTGGTCTCAGTCATGAAGTGTTAAACACACAGCACTATAAACACTCAGAGCACTGAAGCGTGTGCTGACGATGCAAACAAGTGGGCAGGATTTACAACAGCTTGTGCTGCTAACAAAGTCTTATACACTGTTATATCACTAATGATTTTACATTCTCACAACTAAAATTGTTCAGTAACATTTTTTTAATCATTGTGTGATAACTTAATGGTTTAATTGTTTAAATCTTTAAGGGAACAACAAGTAATTTCTGTCTCTATACTCAGACACTTATTACAGTGGTTTGACTCACATTAACATGAATGCAGCGTCACACAGAAGTCTCTGTAGAAATCCGCTTCATATTTGTATTTCCCAGCTATTCTGCAGCCAGCAGTGTCTGATAATAGATATTTACTGAGATAAAGATGAGTAATATTCTGCTGGTCATGTGATCTCACCATAGAGACTCATAAGATACAGCATTCAGCGGCTTCAGTTACTGTATGTCAACAGAGACGCCATCTTAGAGCATCCAATCACTTCAATAGTTCCCAACACATCTTAATAACTGTTGTACACTCAATATTATGAGACACCATAATGTTTAACATCTCTGTATAATTTACAAACATACAGTTTTATGAATTTCTGAAAATGGCTGCCTGAGTTTGTTTCCAATTGAATAAATTTTCTTTAAAAGGGGGATATATAAAGAAAATCAGTTCTCTCAGTCTGGTCATATGAGTCTATACTGAACAATGTGAATCTGAAAAGTGTGCATCAGAATTTTGATTAATTTCTCTGAAGCTGCAGTTTTTTCTTCTTCTGTGAATCACGATGTTTTCGCTGCATATGAAGAACAAAAGCATCATAATGAGAAACTTCACAACATCATCCATGATTAAGAGGTCAAAGGTCACATCAGAGGTCAAAGCTTGTCAAATATATATCTTTAAAAAGTGCAGGAGAATGAATGAGAAATATAGGGCTGAATCATGTCATTGTAAATGAGAGAATAAAGAAAATAATAAACTCTGAAAGATTACGTAGTCTTCAAGCAATAACATATTGAATAAAAATTGTGTGAAAGAGTTTCATTATTACTTTTTTTAAAGCATTTCACCAAAACTAAAGATTGTTTCTGCTCTCAGTGTGTTGAAGTGTTGTTTCTGGAGTTTGTGTTCACTCGAGTGGAATAGAGGTTTTTGTACGACCGCTTCATTAGATTGTGTCACTGTGGTACACTTTCGGTGGAGGAACTAAACTGCTGCTCGGTAAGTCTCTATTTTAATTCTCCTATATACAAATATTATAATTTAATTAAAAATAAGAAAATGTTAAAACAGCCAAAAAAAGCATAATAAATGATTTTCTTTATTAAATTTTTTGTCACATTATAACTGGATTATTCTTACTGAACACACAAATCTTGTCTAAACACATTTCTATAATGTTACTCAATATGAGTTTTATCAGTTCATCTCAGGTTTGTTTTCCTTCATTTTACACTGTGTTCATAAATACATTTTTATTATAGATTTCATACAAGAAAAAGTGATATTTGAATATAGATATAGTTACTTTTATAGTTCAGTCATGATTTTGAATCTCGTGGTGTGCTCATAAATTATTGATTTATAATACAAGAAAAACATTAAAAAAATTGCGTGTACATTTTTATTAGACTTTGGATAATTGTAAAGACAAATATAAGAGAATATATGTACTAAAATATGATATCTTTATGTTTGAATATAAAAATAACTGCAATGAAAGCAGTCGTATTGGGCCGGTGATTGTTTCTCGGGGGGACGTAAGTGATTTTCAGCATTTACAGGCTGTAGTCGGTGATTTTAATGCCGTTCGTATCCTGATGTCTTTGTTTTTCTCTCTGTGTAAAAATCCCCGGCTGAATAATCTGCTGTTTTTTGACAAACACCAAGGTCGTGTGGTAATTTAATCACCGTCCGAATCCACATCTCTGAGTTTACGAGAAGAAATCGATTCAGAATTCAGTGTTTAAACCCTTCTTGAGCACTCCTGGACACCGTACGGTAACTGTTGCGCTTCGGTGTAATGTGCATGCATATTTATTTATGAAATGCTGGAAAGTATTTACAAGAACAATATTTCATAAGTGCTCCATCACAGCGAATGTAATCAGAAAGAGAAGAAAAGCACGTAAACATTTGAAATGGGTCTTTATTAGGACAGCAGCTGGTATGTAGTATAATTAAAAAATGTGTATTAGTCTAAATACAGTTATTATATACATAACTATATCACCTATAATTATATACAACTATAGCACATATATTTTCCTATTTTAAAACAGGACATTTAAATAATCAAATAATAAATAGGATTATATAGCATAAATAAAGTATGCTTGGAATAATAAGAATACATTATATATAATAATACTTTTTAAATACATTTACACAAAAGTAAGAATACATTTGTAAATAAAATATATGTCATCCATATGAGAAACAATTACCGTCCGAATAGGACTTTAGTAAGTTAATTTTCATTTATGAGGTTTCATGTAAATGTATATAGTGATTGTGTAGTTTGTATATTGTACATCTGTAGTGATGTTGAATGTGATGAATGATGAGATTGTTGTGATTTTGACTGCACTCCTCGTGTCTGCTGCTGAAAGTCGTGTTGAAATGCTGTGAATGCTGCAGGGCAGAAGAGTGCTGGAGCTGCAGTGTGTTTTCTGTGTGTTTGTGAATGTGTTGTGTTTGTCTCCTGCAGCTGGTCCCACAGTGAAGCCCTCAGTGTCTCTGCTGCCGCCCTCTTCTCTGCAGATCTCTGGAGAATCAGCCGCACTGCTCTGCCTGCTCAGCTCGTACTCTCCACAGGGGGCGCTGGTGAGCTGGACACTGGACGGCTCAGAGGTCACCGAGGGGGTTGTGACCAGCGCAGAGAGCGAGCAGGCCGGCCGCTACAGCCGCAGTAGCGTCCTGACCCTCAGCAAAGCACGCTGGGAAGCGGGAGAGCTGTACGTCTGCAGAGTAACACATGCTGAAGCTCCTCATGAGGTCTCGTTCCACAAGAGTCTCTGTTAGTCGCTCGCAGTGCTGGTGTTTCTCCAGTGAGCGCTGCTCTCTCCTGAAGATGAGTCGTATCTGAGTGTCCTGTGTCAGGCAGGATTCACATGAGTCTAGTGCTGCAGCTGTAGTCATTTACAACTCAATACTGAAAGAGAGCTCTAGTGTCAAAGCACTGGCTGATCTTTCAATCTGCTGTGTTTGCTGCAACATGCAATAAAGCTTCTCAACAAACTCCATTTGTGTCTGACAACATCATTCAACTAACAGATGACGATGCATGTAGTGTTTGTTCAGGTGTTTTCAGTAAATCTAGTCAAATAAAGCTCTTGGGGTTTGAACATGGTCTCTGGAGACAGAGCTGCTCTATTCTGAGGATCACAATCACTCCACCCTGACAATGCAAATGATTTTCAGCCCACACTCCCAGAGTCACTGTTTGATTGGTTACATGATCTGGACTGAAACACACCAGTTTCACTTCTGCTGTAGTCCAGCAGCCCAGGTGAAAAATAAATATATTTATATTGTGCTTTTTTTGGACAATTATGCTATACTAAATGCATATTAAATGTATTATTTTGAAACAATAAATATATTAAGCATATTTCAAGATATTCATAAGATCAAGTTTAAGCTATTTAAAATATATTTGAATATATAAAATTGTGTTAAATTGTAGTTACTGGCCTTAAATATTATGTACTTACAATCAAAATGTATAATTTGATACAATGCACTTGTTGTGTACACATATGTTTTTACATTGCACTTATATTTAAAAAATAATACCTGCATGTAGTTATGTAATAAATTAGGAGCTTCTTAATTTTTCTGCTGATACCAAGACACAGGCTGCATACGAAACCGCCTACTTCTCTATTACAGTACCCAGTAAAATCCCCAGTGTTAATTTAACACAGTTTCAGACTGTATTTGTTCCCACTCCAAACAGTGTTTGGACAATTTAAGTTAATGAGATAATTAAGTGATTACTTAAGTGCTGATTGAGCATTAGTGGTGAACACCTTCTGATAACAAGCAGTGACTGAAGTCAGTTGTAGTTCTTGTGTTTCTCTTTTTTTCAGTGATTCTGCTTGTTATCAGCAGGTGTTCATCACTAATGCTTAATCAGCACTTAATTAATCACTTAATTATCTCATTAACTTAAATTGTCCAAACACTGTTTGGAGTGGGAACAAATACAGTCTGAAACTGTGTTGATTTAACAGTGGGGATTTTACTGGGCATCAAAATGCCAACAAATACATACTATCATAACTGTCCAGGCTAATCTCTTAAAATGCATCATAATGGTATTCTTGATAATCAATAGGCCTTATCTTACCTTTATGAACACATTTTTTAAATCTTATAAAATGTTAAAGCCTTTAATATTTCTCAACTCTACAGCTGTGCAGTAAAATTCACTTTAAAGGTTCACTTTTTATTCATGAAGACGATATGAAATAATGTGCCAAAATGTGTCTCTTGGTGGAAAAATAAAGACTTTTTAAGATGAGAATGACATGAAATTACCATTTTAACCGGAGATGGCAAGGATGTTCTTTTTTTCACGTCTTGCTTTTGGATTTATTATAAAATGAATATAACAAAAAAAGTATAAATTCTAGCAAGCTGTAAAAAGTAATCACTGAAGAATATACTTAAGAAAAGCTAGTAAATACAACTGATTTTGGCAAATTTGTTGGTTTTACTCGATTGGGCTGTTATATGAACTTTTAGTTGGATGCGGTAGTTAAACTAAACATCTTAAGTAAACCGAACTTAAGAACATCTAGTGTATTGGACAAAGCTGTGGTTGGCACAAAAACAAAATGAATATAGTTTTATAGTAAATACGATCAGAAATGATTGTCAGTAGCCTAATTATATATAGTAATATATAGCTAATAACAACCATTTTTGAAGGAATAGTGGTTTATGTTTTGTATATATGTATATTACAAATAGTTTTCTTAATCTTTCCCCCATTCGCGCTTTAAAAAAATGAACAACCAGTAAGATTTAAGCTTAATGGCAGGTCTACTAGCTGCTGCTGCTTCCCAATACATCATACAGAGCTTGGTATTTTCAATGGGCTTTAGTAATTAAGTTACAAAATAGGACGAAACAATTAATATATGTTCTAGTACTCTTGCATTTTCTTCAACTCGGCCTGTAACCGCCAGAAAACTAAATTAAGTCACTTGACGGAGTCTCTGCGCATCTTAATGAATACACAACTTACAGAGATGGCAGTCACTATCAAGAAAATGACTTTCTTATCACAGAGACCTTCAGGATTTTCCTTGGTCTTCATGTTAATGAATTTGAGATCGCCAATCCCCTTGGCACTTCAAGAGAAAAACACAAAATGTTTAGTCTCTACTGGGTTCTAGCCAATCTTCCCTCAAAAGACCGTTCATCACTTCAGTCAATTCAGCTAGCAATTTTATGCAGAGCTAGTACAGTAAAACAGCATGGTTACACAGACATCTTGCGCCCATTTGTTCAAGACCTTGAAACTCTTGAACAGCATGGTGTATACATTGAACAGTTAGGAGACTGTGTGAAAGGAACTGTACTTTGTGTGGCATCTGACAATCTAGGTGCTCATTCTTTGGCAGGGTGACAGGAGAGTTTCACTGTTGAGCATCCATGTCGGTTCTGCTTTGCCAAAAGGAGTGAAATCCAGGAGAAGGAGGTCCAGTCAGGAGCATTTGAACTGAGAACCAAACAGCAACATGACAGGCAAGTAGCAGAAGTGTTAAATTATGTGAGTTTGGTAAAGCAGTATGGTGTGAAAGGGGGCTGTGTTTTAAGTGAAAGGTTGGAACATTTTCACACAGTTGGTAGTTTTCCACCTGACATAATGCACAACCTTATGGAGGGTGTCATCCCTACTGAAATGTTCCTGTGCATTAATTATTTGGTCTTGAGGAAGTTGATCTCTCTTGAATCCCTGAATCAAGCTATCAAGCAGTTTCCTTACAAATTCTCAGACAAAGTTGATCAGACTCAGATCATCCCAGCCACTTTTGCCTCTAGAGGTACTATCGGTGGTAATGCTCATGAAAACTGGGCACTAATTAGACTTCTGCCCCTCATAATTGGCTTTGACATCCCTGAAAAAGATCAAACATGGGACATTTTGCTGCTTCTGAAAGACATTTTAGAAATGGCAGTGGCATTCAGGTTCACTGAGGATTCTCTTGACTTTCTTGATGCAAAGATTGCAGAGCACAGATATTTACTTTTGACAGTGTTTCCTCATTTCAAATTGTACCCGAAGCATCATTACCTTGAGCACTATACGCAGCTCATCAGAATGTATGGACCACTAAGAGATGTGTGGACAATGAGATTTGAAGGAAAGCACAAATTCTTCAAACAGGTAATACGTGACACAAAAAACTTCAAAAATGTTACACAGACTTTGGCTGTTCGCCATCAAAGACTGATGGCTTACTACGTTGACTCATCCTCCTTTTTCAAGCCATCCATCCAGACAGAGAATGTAAGGTGTATATTGACTTCAACTTTTCCTGATAATGTTCAGGAATTCCTGAGACAGATATATGCTGTTCAGAACACTGTCCTCTCATCATCATCTGTGTGTATTGATGGAATCAAGTATAATCCAGATATGATTGTATCTGTTGGTACTTGTTCAGGCCTTCCTGATTTCAGACACATTTTCAAAATTCTTGTCACCAACAATGATGTTCTGTTTCTGTGTAAAGATCTGACATGTTGGTACATTGAGCACCTACGTTCTTTTGAAATGTGCAGTCATGTGCTATCACTGTCAGTTACCAAACCCTCAGATCTGAATTATCCATTTCCTTTGCCAGCATATACACTCAGGGACAGGACCTATGCTACACTTAAACATTATATCTTATGCTGAATGGATGACACAGAACATTTCCATGTCAAAGGGAGTTCAGAAACTCAGCAAAAACTTTACTTACTCCCTTTCTTACTCTGAACACAAACATGCTTATTTTTGGAAAATCATCTGATTGCTCTAGTCTGTACTTTGTCAGAAGATGGTGGGCATCTTCTCAAGCTTCAGGATGACACAAATCAATATTTAATTCAACTTACAGTATATATTTCAAGTGTTTTGACAGTAGATCATTGGGTTTTGTGAGAAAGAAATCTATAACGTATAGTTTTCTTAACTTCTGTCACATCAGGCACGCTTTCCTGGGAGTGCAGCAGATAAATGCTATCCTGTGTGAAGGTCTGCTCCCATGCACACAGGATATTCAGTTCAAGATTTATTTACATTTATTTATCAGCAAACCTATTCATACACTTTAAACACTTGGATTATATGGTAAAAGTCACGTTGAATTTTTTATTTATACTTTTGTAGGTCATAAGCAAAGATGAGTAGAACATTAAAAATTAATAATGAATTTGCAAAGAATGTTTTACATGATACAAAAGAAAATAAAAAATTCAATTTTTAGTGAACTAACTCAACTCTTTAACCTTTGTAGAGAGACCAAATATGGAGACGAGGACAATACTCAGAGTGATTGTTCATGAAAATGACATTAGAAAGATTACACTTCCTGTGAAACCACAGACAGTTGACTCACTGTTGGAATAAGACAAGTTGGGACTTCATTACAAGTTCTCACTTCAGTTTGAGGATCCAGACTTCAACAATTCCCTTGTGAATCTTACTGACATTGCTGATAACTCGCCAGATAAGCCCACTCTGAAGATTGTCTCCCTTATGACAACACCAACATCTAGCACAACAGATACAGAGATCCTCTCTGTGGCTTCTAATTATCATTCAATCATAGTCAACGGAATGCATGGCCAGAAACATTTGAGATCCCTACTTTTCCTGTTGAGGTCGAATACAGGTTACGTCAGGCAAATCTACAATACATGAAAGACCAAACATATCTGAAAGTGTCTGCAGAGCTTAAGCATGAGATTCTTGAAAAACTCTCAGAGACCATATAGAGTTTCAAATCTTACCCAGATAAGGATAATTTTGAGGAAGTTGCTGCTGCGCTGATAAAAAAAAACACCCCTGCCTTACCCAATCTGGCTCCTTTAAGGGGTGGAATGGGTGGTATAATAGCCTCAGGTGGAAAATGGGTAATTACCGCTCAAAACTGTGCCGAGCTGGATGTTTGGAGGTATCCATAAATGGTGGGAAAAGAAGAGGACAACAGCCTCAGAGAAACATCAAAACACCCAAAAGGTCTGAAATCAATTTTCTGCCTAACTTCCCTGATGGTGAAGATAAAACCAGCATGGAGTCCACAAGTAAAGAGATGGTGGAAGATATGAAAAAACGTCATGAAAGATAATGCTTCGCTACAGAAGATTGCCAAGAACATGAATTCTACATGGCATTGCATTACGTAGAAAGGAATTGATAGGGGAGAGTCTGGAGCCTGGCGTGAAAGATACAGTGGAAAGGTGGCCAGCTCTCTTTACAGAGTACAGGAGTCAGGTGAGTACATTTTCTTGTGTTCTTGTTAATGTTGTCAAAAGTACCAAATTCGGTACCAGCCAGTGTTTGAAAGCCGTGTCTATCAGCAGATCAGTCAGTGAATCCCTAATACATCCGCTCATTGACCGATCCGCTGATAGACACGGCTTTCAAACACTCCGAGTATCTGTGTAAGCGCTTGGTGAAGAGCGTGAAGCAATGATCTTTGTAGCCAATCACAGACATGACATCTGTTGAGCACGTCAACACAATGGCCAATCTGAGGTGTTTGAGAATGCGCACACCAGCCCTCAAACTGCTATCAGGAAATCCTGGTATCATCACATTTTCTAAAATTTCAGTTCTGTTGTGGGTACTTTTGGCAACACTAGTTCTTGTACTGGGTTCATATTATTTTGTCAAACATTATCTATACAAATTGAAAATTGAAATGCAACTTCATTTACCACTTCTCAGGTTGATGTTTAAATCATATTTCGTGTTTAAATGACATGTGATTAATGTTAGTCTGGCATGATTTTTTTTTTAGCAGAGTTCAGTCGCATATCTGGCAAAAACCTGCAAACGGGATTATTTCTAGAACTTGACAGATTCACTCAACGATTCATTGATATATTCAAGGCCAAAGGGGGAGACATTAAAAAGAATCTGCAACAGATTGAAAATGAGGTAAGCTACACAGACACACCCTAATTAGTATTTTTATTCTGGTAAAACAACTATTGCATTTGCTGTTGTGTTGTGTTGGTGCTATGAGTGCTATTAACTCTTACCCTTTACAATGTTACATAACTTTACAGAAATCTGACATCATTGGGAGGCGAAGAGCCGTTATTTGTGGCCTTCCACTCCTCCTTAGAAAAGACCTGACCGATTTTTACAAGATCTGTTTTGTAAGTAGCTTTGTCTGTGATATTCTGGCTATTTAATGTCTTGCAAACACTTCTTAAACCAATTTTGCAACCTGATAGGAAACGTAATGAAAAAAGATAATACAAATATTGAGGATACAGAAAAAGTTAATTAAATTAAGAATTAATAGAAAAATGAAAGAGAAAAACGATAAATTAGATAAGAGAGTAAGATCATAAGAAAGACAATAGAAAAGAGGTAATACGTTTAGGAATTTAGACAAAGGTTGGAAGAATCAAGGAAAAACACAACAGTCCGATAAAGAGGACAGAAAAGAGAGCAGGTATTTCATCAAAAATCTCTTAATTTGTGTTCTGAAGATCAACAAAGGTCTTACGGGTTTGGAACGACATGTGTGAGTAATTAATGACATAATTCTCATTTTTGGGTGAACTATCCCTTCAACAAAAATCTACACTTAATCTACAAATCAAAAACGAATCTACTATCAAAAAAGTTACTAATAAGCAAATACTTCATATTTTAGAATTGAATCATTATTGCGGTGATTGATGTTTCTTGCATGTTGTATGTTTGGCAATAATTATTCTATCCCTAAATGATGCAGTGTGTAGCTTTTTATTTCTCAAACTACCATGTAAGATGTACTCATGTCCATATTCAAAGATGACAATGATGAGATTCATCAGGCTCAATTTATGAGAGATTGGCCACCACAGAGTCATGAACTTAACCCTACTGAGAGTCTTCAGGATGTGCTGGAGTTGACTTTACACTGCCTGGCCAGTGTGGAAAAGTTCATTTATTTCAGTATATCAACTAAAATTGTGAAACTTGTGTATTAAATAAATTCAATGCACACAGACTGAAGTAGTTTAAGTCTTTGGTTCTTTTAATTGTGATTTTGGCTCACATTTCACAAAAACCCACCAAATCACTATCTCAACAAATTATAATATGGTGACATGCCAATCAGCTAATGAACTCAAAACACCTGCAAAGGTTTCCTGAGCCTTCAAACTGGTCTCTCGGTTTGGTTCACTAGGCTACATTAGTTCACAGGCTAATTTATTGAGATGCACTTGTATGGACATGGGTGTTTCTTCTGACATGGCAGCTTAAAGGCATAGTTCACCCAAAAATAAAAATAAACTTCTGTCATTAATTACTCCCCTTCATGTCGTTCCAAACCCGTAAGAACTTTGTTCATCTTAGGAACACAAATTAAGATATTTTTGATGAAATCCGAGAGCTCTCTGACCCTCCATAGAGGGTCCTACCACGATCAAGGCACAGAAGCGGAGTAAGAACATTATTAAAATTATTCATGTGTCATTAGTTGTTCAACCGCAATGTTATGAAGCTACGATTAACTATCCCTTTAAGCAATGAAAAGCTACACACTGCATCAGTTATGTAATAATCATAGCAATGATTCAAACACTTTGGTATTTGCTTATTTAAATCCATACAGAAAGTTTTCTTTTTTTTTGGCCAGGCAATGTATATTTAACGAGTTCGTTTGCCCATATAATCATTAGAGTAATCGAGTAAACTTGTTTGGCTTGCTGTCCGCTGATGAGGGGCTTGATGAAGCAGCTTCGGCTCGAGCTCTGATATACCCCCCCAGGGACTTGATAAAAGGTGATTACGAAGGGCAAGGTACCTAAGAAGAAGGTGGAGATTGGGGAGGTGGAGGGATGCTGAAACAGCTGGGACTAGAGAGAGGTAAGCAGCTGTTTATATACTTTGGCTGTTGATTGAATGATTAGATGGGCTCGCTCCTCCCTAACTTACGTTTAAGAACTTCATTTAATTTCTGTAGTGAAGACTATACGGTGTTATTTTATATTTTATTATTCAGTTTCTGTACCTGAATATTATTTTTATAACTATCCTAAAAACTTAAACCACTGTTTATTTAATTTATGTATTTGTCGTTGTGTATTTATTTGGTGCTACTGCTTGTAATTTGTTCTATCTATCTATCTATCTATCTATCTATCTATCTATCTATCTATCTATCTATCTATCTATCTATCTATCTATCTATCTATCTATCTATCTATCTATCTATCTATCTATCTATCTATCTATTTATCTCTCTCTACTAAACTTGTTTACAGAGTGTTCACTGTGTTTTCCAATTCTGTATTTCACCACTGTGTGGAAAAAAAAAGTAAAAATGTTTTTTTTTTTTAAGGGGTTTTGATTGTTGTATGTAATTTCTGTATGTGCAAAATTGCAGTATGCGTGTTGTTGATTTGAAGGCATGACTTGATTAACATTGTTTTATGGAACAAATAAATATTTCAGTGTTGTGCCAAAAATCTGTCTGTCTTTGTTTTAGTAACTTAGAGTTTTGAGCAGTGTTGGGGAAAGTTACTTTTAAAAGTAATGCGTTACAATATTGCGTTACTCCCTAAAAAAGTAACTAATTACGTTACTTAGTTACTTTTTATGGAAAGTAATGTTACATTACTTTTGCGTTACATTTGTGCTACTTTTTAAATATGAGCAGGGCTTGATTGTTTGTTTTTAATACAAGAAGTTATATTTATAGCAAATGTAAAAGCCTTTCACACCAAAAAGTGTAATGAATAAACCTCAGGCTGAAGGAAGAGTAAATCACGTCTGTACAGTAGAACACGAGAAGATTCAACACTCTTCAGCAATTAAAAAGCAATCAAGCACAATTATTAATGTAAAGTCATTTTTGCTTATGTTGAACTGGATCATCAAAGGTCAGCAGCAAAGACATTGGTTAATAAAATGGGATTAGATACATTTGTGTTGTTTAACATATTTAATTATTGCAGGCTTGCGTCACATTCTGATTTGTTTTAATTGATTTTGATGAATACTGAATCTGTTTTTTGCGAGTGGGATGAATTAATGCACATTCAGATTTAGTCTCTAGAACTACAGTAAGATCATATTCACACGGCGCTCTGTCAGTCAATAAATGGAAAAAAATTATTTGAAAAAATAACTCATATATTTTCTTGTAAATTAAAAAAGTAATGCGTTACTTTACTAGTTACTTGAAAAAAGTAATATTATTACATAACTCGTGTTACTTGTAATGCGTTACCCCCAACACTGGTTTTGAGTACAACTTACTTGAGAGATTTAAGGTAATCAGTTTCCACACATTTTTCTATTAATGTGAATGAGCAAAATTGTTAAGATAACTGGTTTGTTTGTAGTAAACTTAATCTTAAATTTGTGAGTTGGCTCAACTTGTCAGATTGAGTTAAGAATACTCAAGTTTTCTAGTTACCACTACAAATACACAAGTTATATATGTTAAGTTGTATCAACTCAAAATGTATGAACTAATTTGATTGAGAATTTTGAGATAATCAGTTTCCACATGTTTTCTAAGAAAACTCAACTAATTACTTTTTACAGGAAGCCACAAAGTCACTTGTCATTTAAAAAAATAAATACATAAGCCCAGAAAAACAGCCTATAATAGTGATTTGGCTATTTAAATATTTATATAGTTAAGTACAAATTAAATAAGTAAAATATTGACGATATACCAAATAAATAATGCATTCAATACTTTGAAATATTTTTATTTTATTTTATTTAATAACTACATTGTTTAAGTTTTATCTTTAACTGCAAGCTGCTAAATATATTCAGTCAACACAGACTTGTTATTATGTAGATTTTCTACTCTAAACTGAGTCTAAATAACTTAATGCTCAGCTCTATTTTGACATCGGCTTGTCAGACGTTTCGTTCCATTATCACGGTCAATCATAGCAATGACTTGTGGCATGATTTAATATTCATGTTTGTCATTCCTGAATCAGTGTACGCAGATGATTGGTCCTCTTACACAAACAAAACTTTTCTTCAAGTTGTTAATAGATTATGCAGAGAAACCGAGCAAAGGGCGATCCCTTTACGGCACAGTATAGTTGACCGGAAATGACTGACCTAGCTTATCTAAAACCAGGAAGTAATCGTGCATATGGTCAATTGCTTGAGGGTGTAAATATTCCTGTGGGCCAAATGGAAAGCATCACGTTCAGACAGCAGGTCTGCAGTCTAATTGACAGGGATCATATATTACACCTAAAACACGATGATCATATTAAAACACTGACTCATTCTCTTCAGAAATACAAGACTGATGTCTATTGTGATGATATTGTGTGATTAGTGGTTGTGTTGATCAGTGTTGTGTGTGATTGTGTTGTAGAGCAGCTGCAGTATCTCTCAGCTGTATCAGTGCAGTCACTGTGACTCTGACTGACGGAGGTTTTTGTACGACTCTTTATCACTGTGTGAACACTGCTTTACTATTGATCCAGTGTGCACTTTGACAGTAATAATCTCCTGTATCTTCAGGCTGGACTCCACTGATGGTCAGAGTGAAATCAGTTCCATGATCGGCTCCATTTCCACTGAATCTTGATGGAGTTCCAGTATGACGGGTTTTGATGTAGTACACTAAAAGTTTAGGAGTTTCTCCAGTTTTCTGTAAGTACCAGGAGAAACAGTTCTTACACCAACCATCTGAAGGGTCTCCAATGGCGCTGCTGGTTTTACAGGTCAGAGTGACTGTTTGTCCGTTCTGAACATGTTTCTCTGTTGGAGTCTGAATTACAGTCACCTGTCCTGCAGAATCTGAAGAATATGTAAAATACATTAAATTGAAAAAGTTGTACAATTATTGTTAACTGTTTGAGCTAATTTAATTTAAATGTCTTACCTTGAAAATACATCCCTAAGATCAAAATCAAGATGATGAATATCATTGTAGTTGTTGTGTCTGTTATTATGATAAACAGTGTTAGTCATGAAGTGTTAAACTCACATCTCTATAAACTCTCTCAGAGCACTGAAGCGTGTGCTGACGATGCAAAGTGACTCTCGCTATTTAAATAGTTTACCTGAAGTCTGTAGATCACTCTTAAAGACATTTACCAATATAAAATTATAATTTTCCAACAAATTTCTAATGCCACAACATTCTATCAACAGCCTTTACTAAGACACTGCAGGTGACTGAATGTGTCGTCATGTTATAATTTATAACAATCTATATTAAACTGACAGATTTATGAGGGACAGTATTAAGTTCATCACTATGTTGTTAATGTGAATTTTAGTTCAGTGACACTGAAAATAAGAGGGAAATTTCACAAAGTCAAACATTTCAAGGAACAAATACCTAATGAATACAGTACGCCATAGTAATAACCTAGCAACATCTGCCTTTATTAATAATCATATGTAGAATGTTTGAGCTAAAGCTTGACTGTAGCTTTGTAAATGTATTGTGCACTTTTTTGTATGTTTTAACATCATCCAATATAATTTTTTGAAGATAACTTATCAACTATTTGCCAAATGCCCGTGTCTGCTGATGTTCAGCTAAAAGTTCATTCACAAGCTAGTGGCACATGCTGCTGAGTCTTTATTTTTGTGAAGTACTTGGATGAATGTTTCAGGAAGTTTATTTTGTTTGTAAGTGTTCATTTGTTTCAGAACCACACATCAGACAGGGGGTAATGCTGAAACAGGCGCTTTCGGGTAAAGTGAGGCTCAGCGATTACGTGATTTCAATAGAGGGGGTCTAGAAACAATGACACTCAATGACACACACATACACGCTAAATGAATCACACATATACGCTCGCATTCAGTGAACTCAAAGAAAGAAAAAATAACCGTAATCTACTGGCAGCTGTAGTTGCCAGGATTGCCCTGGTAATTTATAGCTCTTCATTTTACAGTATGTTACCGTTATTATACCATTTGGTAACTCATTTTATTTTGGAAACCGATTGCTTAAAGTGTAATTAATAAGCTACCAAACATGACTTTTTCTCAAATCTTTGTAGATTGTCATTAACTAGCAATAGCAAACATTTACATACTAAAATGTTTAGTAAAGGGATTGTCACTGAATCAGCAACTCCACATTTACTGCCTTTAAATAAAGCAGCAGAACATCAGTGTTTGTGGCTCATCATTGACTGAAGCACAAGCTCTGCTCTCCAGAACAACGGTGACCCACAAAACTACATTCAACTAACAGATCTCTCGTGTGCAAAAACACATTAATACAGTTCAGATTAATATTTACTCTCCTTGTCAGTTGACTTTGCATAACTTTTTTTCTATGAACATTCACTAGTATTTCTGTGAAATTAACTTGTATTGTTTGGGAAATCTAACTGTTATGTTTTACGGTATATTGCTGTTTTTTCCTTGAATTAACGGCAATCTACTTGCAGCTCTGGTTGCCAGCATGTTTCTGTTTTTCTACATGTTGTTGCCGTAAATTAATTACAGTTTATTACTGTTAATTTACATTTCATGCTTTTTTTTCATCTTGCATATTTAACCCTTTAAACCCCACAGCAAAATCATCAGTTTTAAATGAACACTTACAGTGTGTCCACACCACAGAGTGTTAAAGTAACACTGAATCAGTGAAGTTAATGAGATAAATCTGTGATTAAAGTGATGATTGTGTATTATTGATGAACAGCTGGGGTTAACAAGCAGAATTACTGCATGAAAAACACAATAACTACAACTGACTTCAGCCACAGCCTAAGATGAAATCAACGGAAATAAAAGAAGACATTAAATCTCTCAAGATCTGATTAAACAACTCCTGAAACAACATCGCCAGCTTCAATTATTACTAGACTGACTTTATTTCTGTCAGACGTCTACAGAAGATCGTATTGAGAGTTACAGAGGTTTAGATGTTTTGTTCGGGTTTTTTTTTCACTACCATGATGAAGATCAGTGTTCACTTTAGTTGGGCTCTTAAACCTTGATTTTTAACATTAATTTTTATTTGACTGCTGTAATGATGTGTTTTTGAAACATGTTTGTTATGGCAAACAAGAGTCAAAGAAATACATCTGTTATTGTTGTTGGAGGATTGTTATTAACAATCATTTTCTGATTTCTGTTTCACTGATTTTGTCCAGTGTCACTTCTCTTACTGACTGTTGATACTTTTACATTTACATTTAGTCATTTAGCAGATGCTTTTATCCAAAGCGACTTACAATTGGGGAATACATAAAGCGATTAATCTTGAAGAGGCAAACATACAGAGGAAGCGCCAATAACACCAAGTCTTAGGCATTGTTCAAATAAATCCAAGCTAGCAAGGGAAGGAGAGGAAGATAAAGAGAAAGATGAAGATTTTGAAAAAAGTGAAATAATTTTTTTTTATTTTTTTTTTTATGTAGTCAAGTAGAGTTGAAAGAGATTAGTTTTCAGTTGTTGCTTGAAGATTGACAGGGATCCAGTGCTCTGGATGGGGGTGGGAAGATCATTCCACCAGCCAGGAACGGTGAAAGAGAATGTTCTGGAGAGTGATTTTGAGCCTCTCTGTGATGGTAACACGAGGCGTCGCTCACTAGCAAATCTCAGACTTCTGGAGGGGATGTAGATTTGTAATAGTGAGTGGAAGTAGGTGGGTGCTGAGCCTGTGGTTGTTCTATATGCAAGCATCAGTGTCTTGAACTGGATGCGAGCTGCAACTGGTAGCCAGTGCAAGGACACAAAGAGAGGTGTAACATGGGCTCTTTTGGGCTCATTGAAGACCAGTCGTGCCGCTGCATTCTGAATAATTTGATACTAGAGCAAAATAACAAGTACCGCTGAGCAATCAGTTTAGGAAAGATCATTCAAACACATAATTTAAACAAACAAAAAAGCTTTGTGAATTAGACACACACATCAAGAATCAGTGTATGAATCTCGACTATAATGACAAAACACAAAAATAAATAAACAGATCAGTTTTGAACATCACAAAATAATAACTTTACACTGAATGCAGCACGACACAAAAACCTTTTTATAATCACCCTCTTCAGAAATATTTATTACCGATGATTCATTTATTATATTCATTTATATTATATTATATTATATTCATGATGGAGGACCACCATTATGTAGAATAAAGCAGCTATTTCTAAAACTTATAACAGATAACAAGATGAAATACATATCGACACAATGATACATTGATTTCAACCGAATAAATTTAAAACAAGATTGCACCATTAATATAGATTAATGTCAAAAATCAATATTGATTCAGTGGTGAGTCAATATCATGTTGTTATGTGAGACAGAAATACATTTTCACGTTTTAAAACAGATTTTGAGGGAAAGAGTTTTTACTTTTAAAAACATTTGACAAAAGCGATATTATTGAGTGTTTGTGCTGTCAGTGTGTTGAAGTGTTGTTTCTGGAGTTTGTGTTCACTCGAGTGGAATAGAGGTTTTTGTTCGACCGCTTCATTAGATTGTGTCACTGTGGTGGACTTTCGGTGGAGGAACTAAACTGCTGCTCGGTAAGTCTCTATTTTAATTCTCCACCACAAATATACAAATTAGATTGTGTACAATTATTATTATTATTATTATTATTATTATTATAATTGAACCAGAAAAACAATCTAACACTTATATTTTGGTAACACTTTACAATATTGTTTAATTTGTTAATATTAGTTAACCACATTAGTTAACATGAACTAACAATGACAATTCTGGTAAAGCATTTATTAATCTCAGTCAGTCGCATATTAATTGCAGCATTTACTAATACAGTATTAAAATCCAAAGTTTTATCTGCTAATATTAATGGACCTGAGTTAACTAATAATGAATAGTTGGACCTTTATCAATCAATGATAACTAAGATTCATAGATTTGCAAAGTGTTACACATTTTATAAATATAGTTTTACAGTAAATATTTAATCTAAAATAGTGTGAAGTTTAGATATTAAGAAGAACTGAATAATTCACTTTTTTATAATGTGGCTCATTCTTGATTTTATTAGTTTATCACAAGTATATTATTCATAAAAATGTAATTAAAAATGTATACTTTAAAATGTAAATGGAGATACTTTCTAAAGATCAATAAATTATTTTGAATCAATTTTGATCATGTTGTGATTATTATTCAGTGCATTTTAATAAAAGCAGAGTTTATACAAAAATATAACTCAGTTGATTATTTTCTAATTCCAGTGAAATAATTTGTATTCACACAATCTCTGTTTGAAATTAAGTTTTGAGTTGAATATCTCACCTAACTAAAATGCAAAGTTATTATTTAGCGATATAATACTACTGGAGTTAAAGCAGTAAATATATAAAAATGTTTAGGTTCTTTTATGAGGTTCCATTGAAATGTATGCAGTGTTTGTGTTTTCTGTGTGTTTATGAATGTGTTGTGTTTGTCTCCTGCAGCTGGTCCCACAGTGAAGCCTTCAGTGTCTCTGCTGCCGCCCTCTTCTCTGCAGATCTCTGGAGAATCAGCCGCACTGCTCTGCCTGCTCAGCTCTTACTCTCCACAGGGGGCGCTGGTGAGCTGGACACTGGACGGCTCAGAGGTCACCGAGGGGGTTGTGACCAGCGCAGAGAGCGAGCAGGCCGGCCGCTACAGCCGCAGTAGCGTCCTGACCCTCAGCAAAGCACGCTGGGAAGCGGGAGAGCTGTACGTCTGCAGAGTAACACATGCTGAAGCTCCTCATGAGGTCTCGTTCCACAAGAGTCTCTGTTAGTTGCTCGCAGTGCTGATGTTTCTCCAGTGAGCGCTGCTCTCTCCTGAAGATGAGTCGTATCTGAGTGTCCTGTGTCAGGCAGGATTCACATGAGTCTAGTGCTGCAGCTGTAGTCATTTACAACTCAATACTGAAAGAGAGCTCTAGTGTCAAAGCACTGGCTGATCTTTCAATCTGCTGTGTTTGCTGCAACATTCAATAAAGCTTCTCAACAAACTCCATTTGTGTCTGACAACATCATTCAACTAACAGATGACGATGCATGTAGTGTTTGTTCAGGTGTTTTCAGTAAATCTAGTCAAATAAAGCTCTTGGGGTTTGAACATGGTCTCTGGAGACAGAGCTGCTTTATTCTGAGAGGATCACAATCACTCCACCCTGACAATGCAAATGATTTTCAGCCCACACTCCCAGAGTCACTGTTTGATTGGTTACATGATCTGGACTGAAACACACCAGTTTCACTTCTGCTGTAGTCCAGCAGCCCAGGTGAAAAGGAAATATATTTAAATTGTGCTTTTTTGGACATATTTTATTTCAATGATGCTATACTAAATGCATATTAAATGTGTTGTTTTGAAACAATAAATATATTAAGCATATTTCAAGATATACTTAAGATATAGTTTAAGCTATTTACAATATATGCTAATATATTTCATTATGTTAAACTGTATTTCTTCACAATCCATTTAAAATATTTAGTCCCACTTTATATTAGGTGGCCTTAACTATTACGTACTTACATCCAAAATTAATAATTTGATACAATGCAGTTATTGTGTACACACATTTTTTAAATATTTGTAGAATATTTCAGTTATAGCTGTTTTACTGAAAATAACACGATGAATATAACATCATTGAATATATAAGCATCAACACACACTTTCCTGAAGAAAAAAAGTTACTGAAAAACAAAATGCAGAAGAAAACAACAGCATATTTACAAACGTAAGCCTGCAAACGGCTGAACCAAACAAATTGTCACTTCTTTGAGTATGACTTGTATTTTCAGCAGCTGAGGGTTTGCAATCCAGACTCTGTAGAATTGAAAGACCGCTTTATCACACGCACTGCTTTTATATGTTTACATAATTTATACTTATTTTATTTTAATACAATATTAACATATTCAAATTAAGTATGCTTATTATGATGCTTAATCATAGTTGAAATTTAGTTTTTTTATATAATACATGAACATTGAAACGTGTAAATTAATCTTCGGCCCACAATAACATATAGCACAAATACACTTAACTTCACAGTCCAGTACACAAGACATACAGAGACTTCTTACCCCGTGTATTACAGACTCACAGGACATGAAATCAATATATAGAGATAGACTAATAACACAAATAAAGGATAAATAACTAAGTAATATTAATAAACATTGTAAGTTTTTACAAGAAAGCATTTATAGCATGTAGCACAGGGATGGGCCTCCAGTGTCTTTTAATACGGCCCGCTGGATTATATTACACTCGGGTGATCAATTTGACAAACATTTGAAAAGTAAGTCACATAAATATTGCTTTCAGTTTATGATTTTAATACCATCTCCAACCAGGAGAGGTCGCTTGCGTCCAGCTGCTCCCCGTATTAATTTCAGCGCAGTGTAAACATTCACTAACTTTAGCAAATAATAACTGAAAAACAGACCATAAAAACAGTATTTTCCAGTCAAGATTATTAACTGATATCTTTCTAACAAGTTCAAGGGGATACCTATATGTTTGGATTTTTATTTAAATCGCCATCACACCACTGCGCACAGACAATGGGACGCCAGAGTTGCACTTGCCTCAAATTTCAAAGGTAAAATTCATAATCAACAAAACCTTTTTGCCAAATGCATGACAGAAATGTTTGCACTCAACTATGTTCTTAGGTTTTCTGCTGGTCCTTTAAAATTCTTCAGTTTCATTGTTTAAATTTAAGGCTATGATAACTCCAAAATGTTACAAAAAGTCAAAATTATAAAGACAAGAATTGCTATATGGCTTAATATGACGATTAAACTCCAAAATCCTATGATTTTATATTTTCAATGAATAAAAATGAGCGCTGCGCATTTCAAAATCAGGAGCTGCTCTGTTTTGTGTTCTGCGGTTCCCGGGGAAACCGCTATATTCTGCCATTCTGAAAGTGAAACCTGTGGCCAGAGAACAAATACGCATTTTCAATAAGCGCATCTGCTATTTTTGCTACATGTTTTTAAATGTGAACCAGTGGATCTACAAAAAGCTAATGCATTATACAATCTAAACAATTAAGTCATTGAGATAAATTTTAATATTATTTAATATAATAATTAATTGATACTTTTGACTCATCCCTTTTCTTAAAAATAGTTTAAAGGCTGAAATGTGAAGTGCAGATCTTAAAAAGGTATTTAAATGTCTTAAAATTTATTTTGAAAATCCTGCAGATACCAGGTTATTTTATGGCATTTGGAATATTAAATTATTATAACTTTTTAACTGTCCCTTTAGGCTGTTTTGAGAATGTTCTGAAGGTCACTAATAAAAAAGGACCTCTGCACATTTGTTTGTTGCAAATTTACAGACACTATAATTGAGATTGACTTCTTGGTTAATATTTCTGTCAACTGACAACAACGATTCCCTTCTGAGCTAGCATAAATGCAAAAGTTTTATTGTTAATAAAATCTTTAAAAACAAAATTATACCATTAATTATACGTTCATTTCTTTCAATAAAAAGGAAATGGAATGAGACGGTGTAAACGGTGTGTGGACGTGGATAAGTAATCTGGCCCCTTGGTATAAAGGAGAAAAAATGCCGGCCGTCGTCACTTTTAAAGTTGCCCATCCCTGATCTAGCACATAAATCTATAGTATACTTACATAGTAGTGAATTAATGTGCTTCATAAAATATATTAAAATGTAAAAAAATAATTTGTAAATATCTTACTTTTGAAAACAAACTGAAGCATGTTCATTACGTACATATTTAAAATAAATTGCAGCAGATCTTCACATGATTATAAAGAACTAATACTTTAAGCCCACTAAAAGCTGATTCATTTAGCTATTTTATGACACAAAGTAAACATAAAATATACTTTAAGAATAAAATAAGTGTTTTATGTAAATACACTAAAACTTCACTTAAAGTATGCTTGTCTTAAACATATTTCTTAAAAAACAGCAGAAGTGACTGAATGCAGTCTGTTCAGTTTGATTGACAGAAATCATATTTTAAACCTAAAACATGATGATCATATTAAAACACTGACTTGTTTTCTTCAGGAATATAATATTTCTGTTATAATGATATTGTGTGATTAGTGTTTGTGTTGATCAGTGTTGTGTGTGATTGTGTTGTAGAGCAGCTGCAGTATCTCTCAGCTGTATCAGTGCAGTCACTGTGACTCTGACTGACGGAGGTTTTTGTACGACTCTTTATCACTGTGTGAACACATATTTACTGTTTGGATAGTGTGCACTCTGACAGTAATAATCTCCTGTATCTTCAGTCTGGACTCCTCTGATGGTCAGAGTGAAATCACTTCCATAGTTTGATCCACTGCCACTGAATCTGGATGAAGTTCCTGACTGGAGGGTTTTTATATAATAAATGAGGAGTTTAGGAGCTGCTCCAGGTTTCTGCTGATACCAAGACACACAGTCACTACAACCAGAAATCGGCTGACTGGTTTTACAGCTGGTTGTAGCAGTTTCTCCTTGTTTGATGGATTTTATTTATGGATTCTGAGTCACTGTCACTTGTCCCCGGATCTCTGAAATAAGACAGTTTAGATATTTAATTATTAGGTTATTGGACTGTACATACGATGTGTGTGTAATACATCTATGAAGCTATTATTTCAGCTCCGGGGAATCATTTATTAAAGATTCAATATTGCTTTGATTAAAGTGATATTAATCTTTAACTTATGATTTATACTGTATTAACGACTCGTCCAGCGACCATTAACATCAGTATATCTTTAACAATTTTGTTTACATTGCTTCGTGGCCAACGATAACAACAAACAAAATTAGCAATCTACTTTCTCAGATTTGAGCTAGGTAACTATTCTGCCCCTGCTGCAAGTAGGTTGCACCTCGACAGATAGTTAAACAGGATGAGTGCTGAAGAAAAAGTAGAAACTTAAGGAATTCTTTTCCAAATCACTTTTTATTGTCACATCACCACAGCACAAGTGCCTTGGTGAGTGAAATTCTTATGAGCGTGCTCCAGACAGCGCAAAAAAAAAACAACAACAACAATTTACATATGGACAGACAGTGCAGAAAAACTGCACTGGAGCATTTACAGTGCTCCAGACAGTGCAAAAAAAATAAATAAATAATAATTTACATATGGACAGTACATATTTACAGACTGTACAGAAGACAATGTGCAAAATACACATACATATACTCAGTACACATAGTGTACTATAAAGACACACTCAATTATCAGCGACACATTATACACTGTATGGGCACATCTACATTATGTACAGTATCTATACATAATGTAGTCTATACATAGTAATAATGTGAGGTGCAACAGATTATAAATTAACAGCAGATTGGTTGAGCAGCAGATAGATGTGCAAAGGTGCAACAGATTATTCATATGCCGTGTCGTGGATGTGCATTGTATGGTGTCCAGTGATAGCAGATAGGTTGTGTTAGTGCAGTGTGTGCGTGTAGTCCAGTTGAACTGTGTTAAAGTGCAGTGCATGGCATGTTGTGTGAGTGGGAGTGTGATGTAGGTGAGTTATTTGTGACTGTTCATTAGCCTGATAGCCTGAGGGAAAAAGCTGTCCCTCAGTCGGCTAGTGCGGGATCGGATGCTGCGGAAACGTCGCCCTGAGGGCAACAGAGAGAGCAGTCTGTGGGACGGGTGGCTGGAGTCTTTGATAATCCTCCGGGCTTTCCTTGTACACCGCCTGGTGTAGATATCCTGGAGGGAGGGAAGCTCACCTCCAACAATGTGGCGGGCAGTTCGCACGACCCTTTGCAGAGACCTGCGGTTGCCAGCGGTGCTGTTTCCAAACCAGGCGGTGATACAGCCGGTCAGGATGCTCTCCACAGTGCAGGTGTAGAAGGACCTGAGGATTCTGGGGCTCGTTCCAAACTTCCTCAGCCGTCTCAGGAAGAAGAGACGCTGATGTGCCTTCTTCAGCACTGCATCTGTGTGAGCAGACCATGTGAGATCCTCGGTGATGTGAACGCCGAGGAACTTAAAGCTGGTCACCCGCTCCACAGGTGTCTTGTCGATGGTGATGGGTGTGTGTTCTCTGCTCTGTCTCCTGTAATCCACCACCAGCTCCTTGGTCTTGTCGATGTTGAGTGAGAGGTGGTTCTCCTGACACCATTTTGTCAGGGTACTCACCTCCTCTCTGTAGGCCGTCTCATCGTTGTCGGTGATCAGGCCTATCACCGTTGTGTCATCAGCAAATTTGACGATGACATTCGAGCTGTGTGTAGCTGTGTGTACAGGGAGTACAGGAGTGGGCTGAGGACGCAACCCTGAGGTGCACCAGTGTTGAGGATCAGGGGAGATGATGTGTTGTTGCCCATTCTGACCACCTGACTTCTGCCTGTCAGGAAGTCCAGGATCCAGCTGCACAGAGATCTGTTCAGTCCTAGAGTCTGGAGCTTCGCAACCAGTGTGGCAGGCACTATGGTGTTAAATGCCGAACTATAATCCACGAACAGCATCCTCACATAGGTGTTCTTATTTTCCAGGTGGGAGAGAGCAGTGTGCAGGGTGAAGGCAATAGCATCGTCTGTGGAACGGTTACTGCGGTATGCAAATTGTAGTGGGTCCAGTGAAGCAGGCAGCACAGAGCAGATGTAGTCTCTGACAAGCTTCTCAAAACACTTGCTGAAGATGGGTGTCAGAGCAACGGGCCTCCAGTCATTCAAGCATGGGATTTAATTTTTCTTCGGTATGGGCACAATGATGGATTTTTTGAAGCACGAGGGAACCACAGACAGAGAGAGGGACAGATTGAAAATGTCTGTAAAAACCCCAGCTAGCTGGAAAGCGCATGCTTTGAGCACACGGCCTGGTATACCATCTGGGCCTACGGCTTTACGGATGTTCACCCGTTTGAAGGATCGGGTTACGTCCGCGACAGAAAGGGTGAGTGGACTGACCTCTTCTGCAGCAGCCGTGTGAGCGCTCTCTGTGTGTGCGGTGTTATCAGCCTCGAACCGAGCATAAAAGGTGTTGAGCTCGTCCGTTAGAGAGGCGGCAATGTTCACAGTAGCCGGTTTATTCCCTTTAAAGCCTGTGATGTTGTTGATGCCCTGCCACATGCTTCTTGGGTTATTGTTGTTGAAGTGTTCTTCAACTTTGTTTTTATATGTTCGTTTGGCTGCTTTGATGGATCTCCTGAGATCGTAACTGGCTTGTTTCCGATCATCAGTGTTTCCGGATTTAAAGGCAGATGTCCGCGCTGACAAGGCTGATCGAACATCGCTGTTATTCCACGGTTTTTGGTTGGGGTAGATACGGATGGTTTTGGTCGGAACTACATCATCTATACACTTCCTGATGAAACACGTGACCGTATCTGAATACGCCTCTATGTCGTCATCAGACGCTGCCCGGAACATGTCCCAGTCCACGTGATCAAAACAGTCCTGTAGTATAGCGTCCGACTGGTCCGACCAGCAATGGACTGTCCTGAGGGCGGGTGCTTCACGCTTCAGTTTCTGCCTATAAGCAGGCAGGAGCAGAACGGAAGAGTGATCCGATTTGCCGAAAGGTGGGCGGGGGAGGGACTTGTATGCGTCCCGGAAGGGGGAGTAACAATGGTCGAGTGTACGATCCCCACGCGTGTTGATGGTGACGTGTTGAAAGTATTTTGGAGCTAATGTTCTGAAGTTGGCTTTATTAAAGTCCCCTGTGACAACAAAAGCTGCATCTGGGTGGCGGTTTCCTGCTCACTTATATTCCTGTACAGTTCCTTGAGTGCCTGGTCTGTGTTGGCTTGGGGGGGGGATATAAACAGCCGTGATTATGATCGCTGTAAATTCCCTCGGTAGCCAGAACGGTCGACACAGAAGCGTATGAAATTCCAGATCAGGGGAGCAGAAGGATTTAATAGAGTGTATGTATTTTCCAGTGTTTTACTTGAAATCTTCAGTTGCACAACAACGTTTTTTGTGAAATTATAATGCAAACACAAAACATACATTAAGCATAAAGTATGTCTAAAAATTGTTTTTAGGAAAGAAAGTAGAAAATCTAGCATTACCACGCAATATAAAAACAACAATCTTTTTATTCAAATGCACAACAATGCTTCTCTCTAAATAGCATGAAATAAGTGTTTTTCAACATAGATGAAATTCAATAAACAATTCAACTTACAGACAATGGCCTCTGGCATGAAATAACCGAAATAAAGCTTTTATCAGGGAGAAATATACTGCTGCATCGCTGATCCTGTGAAGTGAAATCTAAGATGGCTGCCATGACCTCTGATCTAAATCACATGATGCATCTTAACCAATAAAATAATCCTAAAATTAAATGACTATTTAAACAATCAGAACAGTAACGTAATCTGGGCGAATAGTTTGAACTTGAAAATCACATCCACGAGACATCATTCTTTATCAATGAAACAAGGTTTATTTGCTAACTGCTATTCTACAATACATATACTACTTAATAAAAACACATAGACAACACATAACATTCAGAGTTGTGCGTTTAACGTTAGAAGAAAGTTTAAAATGAGCACTCTTTTTATCTCATAACTGTAACGAAAAGAAGACCACGAACAGAGACTTTGCTGTCCTTTTGCATATGGATCAATTCATCAGTTTCAGTAAGATCAGAGATTATTGTTTGGTTACTTGCGTTCACGTTAAGCTGGCCGAAGATCTTTCCGTTCCACGTGTTGCTGAGGGAATCTCCGGCTGCTTGTCGTTGCTGCGTGACGTCACTGGGGCAGCCCTCTCGCGATTGGCGGCTGCCTGGTTTCTTTGTGAGATGGAAGGCGCCGTTGGTCTCCTGGCTTTAAGGTGTTACAGCTTTTACGAAGTCTTGAATTCTCTTAGATGGTGTCTTCAGCCTGATGGTAAGGCGGTGGTCCAGCGCGACCAGCTTCCGGATCGTCAGCGAGCGAGCAAGTTGCAGAGAGAGAGCTTTGCGGAGAGAGAGAGCGAGACCGTAGTGTCCACTTTTTAAACCACTAGATTTAGACCTGCCCACGGTGGCTTCTTCCAATCAGATTGCTCTTGTGGGGCGGAGCCCCGCCCATGTCTTTTGGGGCTTACCACGTTGAATCTTCCATGTGACGAAAACTAAGAGTTTAATACTTATGTAAAGTGTTATAACATGTTTACCCATTTATAATATCACCAAATCTGTTCATAATTCATAATTTTCACGACCGTCTATATGAATCTAAACACGTTATAACCTTACCGGGAACCGTAATCCGTTATAGGTTAAGATAAATGGCATCGGTTCCACTTTACAGGTTAAGGCACAGATTAAAACATCCTACATTCTAAATAATCACACCAAGCATATGAAAGACAGAGTACAACATTAATACATATATATATATATATTTATATATATATATATTATATATATTTATATATATATATATATATATATATATATATATATATACAGTATATATTGTTTCTTGAGTACACTGTTCTAACATTTCTCGTTTGGCCTCTCAACGGAGGCAGTCGCATTCTTCACTCCCCGTCCTCCCCTTTTTTCCCTGCTTGCTTCTTTTGTCTCGTCTCATCCTATTGAGAGACTCTCTCTGGACTGCTCTTCAAACTAAGAAATTATGGATTTGATCAACTGGTCTCTCAGCGCTATTGACCATCTTTTCGACTAGAAAATTGGGTTCCGGGCGCCCTGACGGAACGTTCGCAGCTGGGTATACGAGGGATGTGTGGGAGAGGTGGCAAATCGTATGTCTTGCGGCTCTTTCCGTTGAGGACATTGAAGATATCTACCTTTTTCGGAACCATGATAACAGGTCTTCTGCTGATTGGATTAGGCTTTGCCCTGGGTTATCGAAAAATTCAGAAAACGGGTACAGCTGTCCAAAGCCTCACAAGGCTGCCCGCCATGACTGAAGCAGTGGGAAGAGCGGTCAGCATTGCGACTGAGACTATTAACCGCAATATGGATTCTATCAAGACTATTAACCACAATATGGATTCCATCTTGGAGAAGATCACGGCTTTGCAGAGAAAATTTTACAATCGAGACCAGAATGGACAGATAGAGTAGCTGCTTTGGAATGCGGCTACTCGCCTAAACAAATCACAATCTTATCTTTTGGCTCCCCCGTACCAGCACTGCCCGGCAAGGTCATTGTTGGAAATTTATCCCTGGGAAAGAACACTGCAGCGGGACGCTCTTGTTCCCTCCCCTATCACAGACATTACTCCCCTCCCCCGACCAAACTGCCTCTGAACGCTTTGTACCGCCACGCTGTTGAGCAGGTCTGTGACCGGCGCCGCAAATGGCACCGGACCGGATGGCTGCTTGCCAGTGCTGGATATGTTTCCCCCTGTTGCAAGTTGTGTCTATGGTATATGTGCTTTTGTGCTGAGGTGTTTTTTTTCTGTTCTCACACTGTACTCCCAATGGAGCATAGTCTGGGGGTTAATTTTTTTTCTCCTCCCTCTCCTCATGTAAATGCTGTACTTTTCTTCCATTCCCTGTCTTCCCGTTCTGTCTACCCCAATGTCATATGTATGTTGTGTATGTATGGACAGGTTGATGGCTAATTTCGCTGGTACTTGTGACTAGTGACAATAAAGGGCTACTACTACTACTACTACTACTACTACTACTAATAGCCACGAGTTTCCTCTTGGAACTCATCTATGCAGCTTTGAGTCTTTGTCTCCCAACGAAAAAGCGCGCGCTGGAGCTTCTCGAGGAGGAGAAGGAGGGGCTCTGAGGTCGTGCAAAAGTCAGTCCCTTGGGTCTGGACAATCTCAATCCTTGCCGAGATAAGAAAAAGTGGGTATTTCCAGACAGAGTGGTGCCACTTTTCTTTGGTTGGTTGGCATTTATGACTTGTCAAATGAAAGGAGGAAAAGTTCCTTAAAAATGTGCTGTGTAGAGCCCCGTCACGCAAAATGATGGAAAAACAGCACATGTTCCCGATGGAACATCGGCGGGCACTAGAACAAGAGGCAGAGAGAGCAAGCACACACAAGACACAAACAACATCTCCATCACTGACTGACTCCTGGTGCAGGGTAATTTGGGAAGGAAGAGGTTAGAAACTTGAGAAGACGTAGGGAGGCATTGTTTGGGATTATTGGCAATGGGGTCATTTTGATTGGTTTAATTGTCAGGGGTTCGACGAGGTGATATAAGCATGATCTCAATCAGGTTGGTTGAGTTCTCGGTTTCGGGTTCTTGGTCGGGTTTATCACGTCAGAAAGGGCATGGGACGCCTGACGTGCATCTGTTGAAAGCAGTGGTGGTCAGTAGCGAAGTAAACCTTCTTCATTACTGTACTTAAGTACATTTTTCAAGTATCTGTACTTTACTGGAGTAGTTTTATTTTGAGTAACTTTTACTTTTACTTCACTACATTCCAAAGCATAAGATCGTACTTTTTACTTCACTACATTTCATAAAACATAACGTTACTCCTTATAATACATCACGTGCTCCGAGACGCAGAAGCGCTGTCTGATTCATGAACAAACTGATTCTTTTCAATGAACCTGTTCAATCGGTTCGCAAATCGCAAAAAACGATTCATTCACAAATTGCAATGATTGATTGCAGCTGTTCTCGAGTCGAAAACTCACTGATTCAAATGATCCGTTTAGAGCGAGTCTTCTTCAGTGAACTGAACTCACAAGTAAAGAACCGGGAGATCTTGTGAGCGCACGCTACTGATGCTGTGAAAAGTAAGTTACTAATGTCGAATTTTAGGATTAATTATTGTAAATGAAAATAATATTTAGGTCAAAACTGTCAGTTGTTTGTGAACTAAATCTGCTGTAAAGGGTGATCTATTTAAGCCCACTAAAATGCTTGAATGCAGACAGATCAACATCAGTGTCTCTAACGTTATGTTTTAGGTCAAAAACAAAACATTAAAATAACACCGATTAAATAAAATAACTCATGCACGTTCATATTCTCCGCTGCTCATGCACGTTCATATTCCCCGTAACGTTCGCAGTTTTATTAAAATGCTATGCATTTAGACCTATGTGACGTCTGTTTTTATATTGTTTATCAACAGTATAAATTGTTATATTGTTTAGATCAACTAGCCAAGAAGACAGATATGAATGTTTATTCATAACCATACTGAAAATAAGTAAATATTGTTAGCTGATGCTAACTGTCTAGCTAACAAGCTTGCTGGTGCTAAGTTGAGGAAATTTTTAGATATAAAGTCCAAATATCTTTATTCAGCCACCTAGATAGATTCCATCTGAGGGAAAAAGAAAGGATGTGATGTTCAGAACATAGTAACTACAGTAATTATCAGAGTGGGAAGTGATGCCCTCTGGGGGCATTTGGCCAGGGGTGTTTTTACACCACAGACAAAGTTTGAGAAAAAAAAAAAACATTATGAAAATATAATTAGATTTTCCTTAAAAGGTTCTTCCTAATTTCAGGCCTAATTCTCATGTCATATATAACTGACGTTCTGCAAAACAACAAGTTCTAAAACACTTTTTTCTTACTGGTGAAGATTAGATGGTGAAATCAGTTTTCTCTCAGGTACATGGCAGTGTAAGCTTCACAGTGAACATTACTACATCACTCTCATCAACGTAGTCCATATCAACAAAATATATATCTTGACTCTATATAGTGGTTATTTTGGGAAAAACCCAGGTATTTTGGGCAGTAGGATTATACAAATATGTGCTAATATAAAATTCAATAAAGTAGTCTATATAAAATTGCAAAATAAATCTGTCTATCAGTACTTTTTTACTTAAGTACATAAAAAATTTAGTACTTTTGTACTTTCACTCGAGTAAAATTGAAAAAGCATTACTTTTACTTTTACTGGAGTAATATTTTATTATACGTATCTGTACTTTTACTCAAGTACTTGATCTGTGTACTTTGTCCACCACTGGTTGAAAGACTCTTGAACGGCACGGCGTTCACTTGCTTGTGTAGGAGGAAGGCCAGTGTCAAAGTCACAATATATCCTACGAAAGTAGAGATGCAAAGCGCTGTGTCAGCGGCAGACAAAGACTGAATAATTGCCGTGCCAGCAGGTGGAAGGGATGCCATTTTCTGGCCGTAGACTGAAGACAAAGATTCACATGAATTAATTAATGGGAAGCTTCTAATGCAATACTTTTTAAGTTTAAGAACAGAGATCATTTTAAACATTCCTGTTGAGGAAGAGATGGTGGCATCGCTCCATATTCCTGTGGACAGTTTTTACTACATGTGTTGCTTGCAGCATCATAAAAGTGTTCCTGAAACAGACTTTTTTTATATATTCTTTGTCATATTCAGGCTAAAATCTCAAAGAAACAAATTTAAATGTCATAGAAACCGCCTGTCATAACATTGCAAGTATGACATGAAAGTGCGATGCAAACAATGACTTTCTGAGCCTTTCTTGAATATGGATCACTATGCCAAGATAATTCTGTTTTCTGATTGCTTTAGTAGGGAGTTGCCTAAGGGAAGATATCAAACTAGTTATCTTAATTTGCACAATGGTCATGCAGTTATTTGGGTTAAAAACAAACTTCTTCTTTTAAAAATACACATGTGTATCAATCATGTGAGCCACCAGTATGTTAATCATTTGTCTTCTTGTGGCATCTGTAAGGGTTTCTGTTTCTTGATACTCCTTTAGCACTACTTTACCACCAGACTTGAACTTTAGCACATCTTCAACCATCTAATAAAAAATAAATAAAAACATGAGCATGGTGATTTACAAATTTCTACAGACCCGGAGGGGGAATTTTTTTTTACCACATAAATTACATTCTGTCATGTTTACTCACCCTTATTTCGTTCCAAACCCATAGGACTTTAGTTCATCTTCAGAACACAAAGATATTTTTTAATGAAATTCAACAGTTTTCTGACACTCCACACAACTACCACTTTAAAGATCCAGAAAAGGTAGTGAATATCATTAAAATAAATCATGTGACTACAGTCGTTCCATCTCAATTTTTATGAAGCATCGTAAGTGCTTTATTTGAGCAAAATATAACTCTCCAACCCATATTCACAAGAACACCTTGACACGTGTGTTGTGTTGCCATGAGAGTTGTTACAATGCTTTTGGAGATCAATAGTTTGTAAATAAAGTGTTAAATGATGGTAAAATAATTTTTTTGCACAAACCACAGCACTTGAAAAACAAAAGTTTTACAAGTGTGGAATGACAAAAGTGAGTAATTAATGACAGAATTGTCATTTATGGGTGAACAACTCATAACAAGCTTTGTTCTACCCTGTTTAGGAGACAGTGCAGATGTCTCCTCAGTTCTTTGTCAGGGACTACAGTCGATGCACTTGAGCTGTTGCTTGAGTCAGACGTCTCAGACATGGAAGACAAGGAGTCTGAAAATTCATTCAGTTTTCATTGTTTTTTTTTATTTTTTTGAGTGCTTGACAATACTTTCAAATTTAATATAACTCAAACTTCTGTGAAAACAGTCATCACCACACTGCCTTGCCCAAATAATTTTGTTATACAGGTGCATCTCAATGAATTGGAATGTCGTGGAAAAGTTCATTTATTTCAGTAATTCAACTAAAATTTTGAAACTCGTGTATTAAATACATTCAATGCACACAGACTGAAGTAGTTTAAGTCTTTAGTTCTTTTAACTGTGATGATTTTGGCTCACATTTAACAAAAACCCACCAATTCACTCTCAACAAATTATAATATGGTGACATGCCAATCAGCTAATCAACTCAAAACACCTGCAAAGGTTTCCTGAGTCTTCAAAGTGGTCTTTTAGTTTGGTTCACTAGGCGACACAATCATGGGGAAGACTGCTGATCTGACAGTTGTCCAGAAGACAAATCATTGACACCCTTCACAAGGAGGGTAAGCCACAAACATTCATTGCCAAAGAAGCTGGCTGTTCACAGAGTGCTGTATCCAAGCATGTTAACAGAAAGTTGAGTGGAAGGAAAAAGTGTGGAAGAAAAAGATGCACAACCAACCGAGAGAACCGCAGCCTTATGAGCAGTGTTGGGAAGGTTACTTTGGAAATGTAATAGGTTACAGATAACAAGTTATCCCACTTAAAATGTAATAAGTAGTGTAACTTCTCAATTACTTTATCAAAGTAATGTAACTGATTACATTTGATTACTTTTTGATTACTTTTCTAAATTTATAATGTTTTCTACTGTTAATCATTTTCAAAGATGTTAACCAGGGAGGGTTAACCTTACATTAGTGCTCAACAATGAATATTGTCAGACTTTCGAAATCTTTCTCACTTGAATTGCGATTATAATATTTTTATTTTAAAGGAGACACTGGATGAAAAATATATTCATTTGCATATAAATGTGTTTTAGCAGTTTGTGGACACAACCACCCTACAATGATAGAAATTTACCTCTTTTTTTAATCCCCAAAACTTAAACAGTCAATTATCTATGAAGGTAGATCAGTAGCAAAACTCGAGAACTTGTCACATTAATATTAGTATTTGTAAATGGAAATTTACACACAGACTCCTGATGCGAAAAGCTGAATCTTTCGATTTGCACACACAGACAATAATCATCTGCTGTGTTTCTGCTGTCAGTGTGTTGAAGTGTTGTTTCTGGAGTTTGTGTTCACTCGAGTGAATAGAGGTTTCTGTATGACTGCTTCATTAGAATATATATATATATACATATTTACTAAATATATGTGAAATGTCATAAAAATCCATAATCATAAACCAAGAATCAGTCGTTCTGACAGTAATTGTGTAAGATTGTAAATCTTTCTGTGGGTTAAATTGAAATCATCACCTCCAGACAGAAGAAGTGACTGAATGCAGTCTGTTCAGTTTGATTGATGGATCATATTACACCGAAAACATGGTGATCATATTAAAACACTGACTTCTCTTCAGAAATACAATATTGATGTTGATTTTCATGACATTGTGTTTATATGAGCAGCTGCAGTATCTCTCAGCTGTATCAGTGCAGTCACTGTGACTCTGACTGACGGAGGTTTTTGTACGACTCTTTATCACTGTGTGAACAGCCTTGTGCTCCCCGGGTAGTGGAAACTCTGACAGTAATAATCTCCTGTATCTTCAGTCTGGACTCCACTGATGGTGAGAGAGAAATCTGTTCTAGATCCACTGCCACTGAATCTAGATGGAGTTCCAGTGTAACTCTGCGTTGCATAATATATGAGGAGTTTAGGAGCTTCTCCAGGTTTCTGCTGATACCAGGCCATACAAGTATATGAACCTGTACAGCCATTATACACTTCCGTGTTTGTTTTGCAGTTTATAGTGACTGATTCACCAATCTGAACTGTTTTAACAGAGGGAGTCTGAGTCACAGTCACCTGCCCACTGAACCCTAGAAACACAATTAGATTTAGAAAGAGCAGGATCTATGTGTAACATTCACCGATGTTAATAATATAATGTTTTACTTTAACATTTTTCTGAAAACCTTACCCTGTGTATACACGCACAGAGTCCAGATGAGGATGATGATGTTGGTCATTGTAGTTGTTTTGTCTTGTGTGATGATGAAGATTGTGTTCTGCTCTCAGTCATGAAGTGTTACACACAGCACTATAAACACTCTCATGCAAAGTGTCTCTTTATGTAAATGATCTTCATACACAGAACAGACAGCTGTCAGTCTCAGACCGCAGATTAATATTTCATGTGTGTTCATGATCTTCAATCATTCAAAGCTTAGACACCTGACTACAGACGATGTGTGTTTTTCTTATTTTATTCCACATATTATATTTGTTTTTATTATATACAGTGTTTTGTGTGTGTGTGTGTTCATGGCCGTATACATTATAAGGGTATCCGTAAGGCATTATAATAAATCCATAATGCATTAAAAAAAACGTATAATGTGTTATAAAATCTAACGAATAATCATAACAACAATTATAATACATTGTAGCACTTACGTATTTATGGTTATAACTTTTAAGAGTATGATTATTTATAACAAACTATGAACACCATATTAAATCTACTTCATTAATAATGTGCTATATCATAACTTCACATTGTTTATTTAAGATCTGCACAGTACCTTACTACATCTCTTGAGTGCAATGTTTATACATATATATATATATATATATCAAACTAGTTGTATTAGTAGACTTAAGTAGGGTAGTAAAATGTTCCTATACTCAGTTTATCTGTTAAACCATCAAAATAAAGTGTTAGCATACATTATATTCAGCAGACACACCACTAATACTCTCATGACTGCTCGTTCACATCGTTAAAGAGTTACTTATCAACAGCTGTCTAATGTGTGCCATCAAAATAATCAAACTTATATAATAAAACAAATGTTCAAAGCAAATGTGTCATATTACACATTCATCTGATCTGATATCTGATCTTATGGCTGTTTGAGAAAAAAAACAGTATTGTTATTATTATTAATTATAAGTGGTCTTTGTCTGCTTTAAGTACAGTAACATAAGTAACATGGTAAGATATGAGACTTATAATAGATTATAACTTTGAGAAATATAATCATTGTAACTTAAGCAGATGGATCATGTTCATTGCATTATAAATCATCAGACTCTTAAAAGCTATAACCACAAATAAGTAACTATAATAATACATTAAAACTGTTCTTATGAATATTCATGAGATGAAACAACAATATTATAAAGTTATTTATAATGCATTATGCATTCATTATAATACCTTAAGAATACCTTTATAATGTATTATAAATACGGGCTTCATAGAAAGTGTTACTGAATTGTGCTATAATAACCCCTACAAATACAACTCACTATATACACTATAAACACTTGAAAAGAGACAGACATGTAGATGTTTGTGAAAGATGTTTTCTCTGTTTTGGACGGATGATCATTTTTAAGTCATACACTAATGCATCAAAACTTTTCAATACTTTACTATAGTTAGGAGTGGATCATTTCATCAGTTGTTTATTATTCATGCAGCAACACATATTACTGTTATAATTTTTATTAATAACCTTTGCTATATAGCTGATAACATTGTCTACTGCTCTTGTGAATGTTTTTAGCATTATTGTCTCGCAGCGATCATGTTCACACCACGGATGCTAAATATTCTTGCAAACTGTCTAAACTGAAATATACATGTCATGCAGACATTCATATGGGGACAGCAAATTAGACATTCAGAGAACACATTGTATTTTTGAACATGAAAAATCTACCGAGGTCCAGCCTCATAGCTGGCTACTGGTCTGTGTGTGTTACAGAACAGCTTGGTTTTATAATTCATAGTGTTACAGTTTTTTTTTTTTAATTGTGGAAAGATCTCTATGCAGTATAAGCTACTGTATATGAGAGGAAAAAATAAAACATTTATTCAATTAAATAATGTTTTTTTTTTTACATTTAAAATAATGGAAAATTAAATGTTAATGCAATTCATGAAAACTGATTTTAAATTAAAAACTCTTTTATTAACAAATATTGTAGCTAATTCTTAATTCTCACTGAGCTAATTCTGAAGCCGCTTGTTGTGATCAGAGAAACAAAGGCCAAACATAGCTGATCTTTTGAGTTGACAGTTGTTCTCTGATTGTCAGGCGTCATCTCTCCTACAGTGAGCGTGAAGAGATTTCCACAAAGATCAGCAGCACTGATGTGAGAGACGAACACAGGCGTCTCTTCAGACTGGAGCCGGAGAAGAAGGTGTTCAGGAGCATCAGGTGTTCAGGAGCATCAGGTGTCCGTGTCAGGACAGTAGTGCTGGAGTCCTGCAGGAGAACGGTCTGAACAGCTCGAGCAGCCTGAAGGCCAACGTATACTTCTTTTCTTTTGTATGCGTACGTTAGTGTATTCTCATTCATCCTCCACACTGAGCTTTACTCTCTCTCTCATCTGTCATCTGCTCTGCTTTTCACAACAACATCAGACACAACTGCATGTGTGCTTTTATTCAGCGCTGATATGCTTTAAAATCAGTAATCAAAATATATTGTGTTTTCAGCTTCTGAGAGGAACAGAATCAGTCAAATATGAGTTTAACTGTTTGACTCGGTAGAGTTGGACTCATGGAGAGATGAGGTTTGTTCACACTGAGACTCTCAATAGTCAGACTGATCTTCTGAGTGTTTGAATCAACTGTTGAGTCAGATTTTCTATCAAATATGAAATCTAGCAAGTGATACAGTGATATCACACCCTCTCTCTTCTCAACTCCACCACCAGAAGCACCTGAACTCTGATTGTTATCAGGTGTTTCTCATCAGACTAATGAGAACGGCCTATTTAACCCTGACTCCTTCTTCACTCATGCTGCGTCTAATAACCAAATACTTCTGTAATATATGAAGAGCTCTTTTCCAAAACGCTATAAATCCATTTTAATAGTTTTCATGAAAATGACATTTTTTTTACCTAGACCCATACATTTTGTTAATATTCAATTTATCCTGTTAAAATGGTCTGTTGGCTCAGTCTGAACATGTTAAACAATGATTGTTAAATTAAACAACAATATTGGTGATTATAAATTCCAAGGTTATTGTTTTTTTTTTCAAAACGCTACAAATCCATCTTTTTTTTATGTTGGTTTATGTCAAAAAAAAAAAAGAGAACATGCAACATATGACATCAGGGACTCTATATACTATAAAACGGTCACACCAGCCTTGAGTTGATGTAACCCCCCCGGGCCCGCACCATCACCCCGAGCGGGTCTCAGACCCGGGTTTCCCGTGCGGGAGGCAGGCGCTCTAACAAGGAACGCCAAAGGCTACAGCCTCTAGCGTCAGTCGCTAGAGCGCCTCTTTGTGAGGTCAGGAGAGTGAGGTACATTTTAAACAAGGAAATATAGCGATTTGGCATGAAACATTGATGGAGCAGTGAATAGGTTCAGTACACAGCAAAATGGCATGACGAACTCATTTTTTTTTTATTTGGCATTTATCGCGTTCTGGAAAAGAGCTCTTCATATAGTATTTGAAAAAAAACTAGGTGAAAAGTATCTGGTAGTGATGGGATAAAAAAAATAGCAAAACGATTCACTGTTTTGAAGCATTCACCTGAAGTCAGACACAGCATCAGTGTGAAATATTGCTTGTTTTGCTCTGCAGTTCTGAGCAGTCGAGTATGAGAGCGGAGCGCGGGGTGGTGGTGTGATTTTAAATGGAGGGAGGAACGGATTTGTTAAGAGTCAGAGCATTGTGGTTTTCACTCGCTCCAACACCGCTCCATCACGAGTACAATTCATGCCAACGGCCCGTAATATAACTGCATATTTAGCAAGAATTCACATTAAACATATTTAGCAATAATTCACGTTAAACATATTTAGCAAGAATTCACATTAAACATATTTAGCAAGCTTGATAGAGAAGGATCAATCCAATCAGAAACAAGGTGAAAGCTATGATGACGTGAGCAGGAAGTTATACTTTAAGGAATTTGTTTGTCCTTCTAAATACTGAATATTTTCAGGTGAAAGCATGATTTAAACAATTACTACAACACTTGTTCACACGCAGTCGCTCTCTCAATAATGCATCAAACAAATATAATCTTACAGTGCTACTTCATCTGTATATGATTTCAAATGAGCAGAAATCTGTAAGAAATGCAGCGATCCGTAGTTAAAATAATTGATGAAAACGTACTGTTATTTTCATCACAAGCAAAATTTGCAGAAATTATGCCTTTTAATGCTGACAGCCATGTTATTATCTCAGCATGTGGTAGGAAAAAGTTTTCACACTAGTGTTCCAATAAGCCACTTTGAAACGCTCCTGTTATTTTATTTATTTTCTCTTTTAATAGATATGTTATGAACAGAACTGGGATATATCAAACATAATGAAATACTTTGAACGAAGTGAAGGAACTCTGTTTTGGACACACTCTTGGTTTTATGACTCGACTGCGTGTCGTTTGCTTCTCTGCCTGTTTGCCTTGTGTTTGACCATTGCCTGGTTTTGACTGATCTCTTCTTGTTTCTTCTAATAAATCTCTCCACATGGATTCAGACCCTCACTCTGCCTGCTGCTTCACAAATATATCAAATAAACAAATAGTCTCATAAATAGTGTCATTGTGTTGTTTGTGATCCTCCATCAGCAGCTGCAGTATCTCTCAGCTGTATCAGTGCAGTCACTGTGACTCTGACTGACGGAGGTTTTTGTACGACTCTTTAACACTGTGTGAACACCCAGCTACCACTGATCACATGTGCACTCTGACAGTAATAATCTCCTGTATCTTCAGTCTGGACTCCACTGATGGTCAGAGTGAAATCACTGTTAGATCCACTGCCACTGAATCTAGATGGAGTTCCTGACTGGAGGATGTTAACTCTATATATCAGGAGTTTAGGAGCTTCTCCAGGTTTCTGTAAGTACCAGGACAGACATTGTGGGTTGCAGCTTGTTAAAGGAGTGCTGGCGGTGCATCTCATCACAACAGTCTTTCCTAGTTCAGTTGTTTGAACTGCAGGAGTTTGAGTAACTGTGATCTGTCCGCTGGAGCCTGAGAGAGAAATATATAGGATTCATGTATGTTCATCAAGGCAAATTCAAACATTTGCTTCCATATTATAATATACAGTATATGTTGGCCAACTTCATTAATTATACTGCTTTATCCAAAGTCTCATGTACTGTACCTTGTATACAGCAGAGTAATATCCAGATGAGGATGATGATGTTGTTCATTGTAGTTGTTGTGTCTTGTGTGATGATGAAGATTGTGTTCTGGTCTCAGTCATGAAGTGTTAAACACACAGCACTATAAACTCTCAGAGCACTGAAGCATGTGCTGACGATGCAAACAAGTGGGCAGGATTTACAACAGCTTGTGATAATATCTCTTTCATATCTCATGTACACTAAGTACATATATGTTAAGATGTATGTGCAAAATGTTGTTTGTAATCCAATATATCATTAGAGGAAACAAAATAGTTGAATACTACATTTATTTACAAAATGTAGAATATAATTACATAAACAACAGCAACAAGATTAATAGTTATGGTTCCTCAATGTTATAATTAACAGACAAGATAAATATAGGTTCAGTGTTAGACATCAGTGTTTATTCAATACTGAAACAATGACATGCTGCCATTTGGGACCCCCATCATAATGACTGAGCTATGTCTGAAGTATAATTATGAGAAACTCTATGACAAAAAGAGGTCAAAGGTCACTTTGATAAGCCAGTTATCAGTTGAAACACAAAATATATAACACAGATACTTTTCCATTCCCAAAACTTGAATGTTTGCAAAGCGTCCAGTTCTTGATTCAACAAAATCATCCTCAAACCATCAAAGCATCATCTGTGCTTGACCGCTGGTACGAGGCTCTTCTTATGAATGAAAGTGTTTGCTTTCTGCTAAACATAAAAGTAAGTCTTGAGGATCATCCAGGTTCTTCTTTTAAAATGTGACGCTTCAAAAGTGTTTTTGACCTCACAGCCTGACATGCTGCCGCACAGACACATTATACATGCTTTGATTCTTTGTATTTACATTTTTAAATATAATAATTCAGTTAATTCAGTTTTTGACTGTAACTCTGTTGTTAATGGATGATATTTTAGGATGTTCATCAAGACTTTATTGTGTTCATCCTCTATAGTGGTTAAACTAACCACAAAACAGATCAAAACTCACTTTTACAAGCCAGAGAAAACCTTATTTTAATTAAATTCTTACAATTAACCAACTATTAAATATTACATTTTCCTGAATAAACTCTTAATTTGCTGCTTATTAATAGTCATGGGGTAGGATACAAGGATGTAATATTTGTTTATTCAGAATAAGGCATTAAAGTGTGCTTTATAAGTACCAATGAAGAGCCAATAGTAACGTGCATGCTGATTAAAAGTGCTAATTGTTCATTGAACATGTTACAGTATATTATTTTAAAGTATAATAAAGGTGTTTTCAGTTTTTGACTGCATTGCTGTGGACAGAGGATGATTGTTTGAGATGTTGAGCGTTAAGTCTCTTTTGTTCAGCTGTCATAGATATTAACCTGACCAGTGCAGATTTAATTCATTATCAGATCAATGTGTTCTGCATTTTAATATAATAATCTACAGACAAGAGTGTTTGAGATGATTCACATCCATCAGCAGCTGCAGTATCTCTCAGCTGTATCAGTGCAGTCACTGTGACTCTGACTGACGGAGGTTTTTGTACGACTCTTTATCACTGTGTGAACACCCAGCTACCACTGATCACATGTGCACTCTGACAGTAATAATCTCCTGTATCTTCAGTCTGGACTCCACTGATGGTCAGAGTGAAATCACTGTTAGATCCACTGCCACTGAATCTAGATGGAGTTCCAGTGTAACGGGTTGATGTCACATATATCAGGAGTTTAGGAGCTTCTCCAGGTTCCTGTAAGTACCAGTGTAAGTAACTACCACCATACACGCTACTGCTGGTTTTACAGTTTATTCTGACTTCTTGCCCTTGAGCTGCTGGTATTAATGGTGGACTCTGAGTTACAGTGATCTGTCCTCTACACTCTGAAAGAAAAGAAAACAGGACACAAATTACAATAATCTATATTTCACATTTAAAAATAATTAATAATCATTTTGAAAGTTTTTCTACAAACCTTGAGCAAACAGTGTGAGAGTCCAGATGAGGATGATGATGTTGTTCATTGTTGTTGTTTTGTCTTGTGTGATGATGAAGATTGTGTTCTGCTCTCAGTCATGAAGTGTTAAACACACAGCACTATAAACACTCTCATGCAAAGTGTCTCTTTATGTAAATGATCTTCATACACAGAACAGACAGCTGTCAGTCTCAGACCGCAGATAAATATTTCATGCGTGTTCATGTTCAACAAAACATTAGAAACTGTATTTTTTTTAAATGAATATGAACGATAGATACTGAACTTCAGACAATTAGTGTTGTATTTATTTTTTGAATGTGTATGCAATACAAGCAATATATTATATATATATATTATATATATTCACATGTATACATTTCTATATAATTTATTTAACCTGTTAACTGTCACGCCCATTTTTGAGTGTAGGCCTGCAAATGTAATGTCGAAATTCAAATGAATATAATTCCGGAACGCTTTTGAATATGATCCTCATTCTGGTCTTGTTTTAAAGAAGAGACTTTGAAGTTTCTTGCACAGGTGTCTGTAGTTTAAAATATTAGTTAACAAAAAAGTTATAGCTGTTTAAGTTTATTGTAATAAAAAAGCAATAATAAATCAACTTTTATATTTTATTAAAATAACATATCAATAAAAATTTGGTTCACCCTAAAAATTATATGAAATAAAAGCTATAGGTCTAAAGAAGTTGTGTTCCAAATTTGAGACTGATATCATAAAAAATGAGATTTTTGTGAGCTGTTATACCAACAAAGGCCACTAGGTGACATTCATGTCCAATTGATGATTCCTAAAGGACACTTGGAGACCACTTGACCTCACACCACAGCAAAGATTGATATCCTTTTTTTATTATTTAAAACATTGTGTTCAAGATGAAAAAACTAAAACATTTGTTTGGATTATTAACATAAAAACTGAAGTTTAAGTGATTGTAATTGTGTTTATTGGCTTTTCATAACCCCTGGTATACTTTAGATTTTTTTGCTACCTTCTCTTGTCACAAATTAATAAATTATTGTCACTACATAATATTTCCTCCAAAACAGTGGTCAAATATGAAAAGTACACACTTAGAGTTTTCCAACGATATATAGTTTGTCAATATTAGATCATATTTAACTATAGGATATAATTGTTTTAAACATGCAATGGCAAATGGGCCCACCGGTGGGCCAGTGACAGTTAACAGGTTAATATATAAATATAACATTTTTCTTAAATATATACATACATGTATGTGTATTATATACATATACATATACACACACACACACAAATATGGACAATTTTAAATAATGGAAACTTAAAAATTAAGGAAATTAATGAAAACGATTTGAATTTGAAAACTTTTTAAAGATATTAAATATCATGTATCAACCTATATTTATGGCAACAATGTACTAAAAACATAAATTGTTTGATTCTTTGCATGTTTCACAGACAATAATGTTATCAAAACAATCCTCATTCACATGGATCCACAAAAAAAATACATATATTTTCAATATTGAATAATACAATTATATGTGCCTTGCCTTATAAGCTCAACTAAGCATATATTTATTTTCATGGTTTTTAGAAATATATAAAAATATTTCTGTCAGGTGAAACAGAGGATCTAGGTGCAAAAGTAAGTTCTTGTAATGGCTTTTATTGAAGAATAAACGCAGGCAGTCTGTCGAGCAATGACACAGAACTGGAACAAACACAAAGTAGATAAACTCTTCAGTAAAGGAAGACTCCTGTCTTGAGGATAGATAGCAGAGCTGGAACTTCTCGTAGGGCAGAAACACAGTCCTTGTACGAGGTCACATGCAGCAGGATGACTGAGACACGAAAGCACACAAGACGAGCACAACTCCTCTAGACTTGATTAAGCAAGACAAGACAAGACAAGGTAAATGTTCATGTAGATAGCATAACACACAGGCATGACTCACGTACACACGAAATAATCCAACAAAGAACAAGGGGAAACAGACGCTAGAAGTAGAGAGAAAGTAATGAGACAAAAGTGAGAACAGGTGTGACAGAGAAGCAGCACAAGCGCTAATTGCAACGATGAACAGGTGGGGAAGAATAGACAGGCAGGGCCCGGGGCGAGAGAGAGAGAAAGAGAGAGAGGGAAAGAGAGAACAAACCCAGCTCATGACAATTTCATATATTTTAATACAAAATATTTCATATTTTTAATTAAAATATTTCATATGTTGTAATGTACTTCAAATAAGCATGTTGTGGATATAAATGTACTTTACAGTTTTTCTCGATTGCTAAAACACTATAACCAGGCTTTTGAACTAAAATTTCAAAACCATGATGCCATTTTTCAAAAAGCACCCATTTTGCTGAACTATAAACACCATTCCCTGATTTGACCAATGAGTCAGATTTGGTGAACTGTTACTGCAAAACTCTACACACAAATCCCTACATTTCTCAGTGCTTACACCATGCGCTCATTTAGAAAGCACTAGCATTCAATATTGATCTCTCAAGTCTGCACAGTTTGAGCTCAATTAGCACACAATTATCTAAGTGGAAACACTAGGAGTCCAAATCTATCACACACCAATCAGAAGCTTCGATGGATAAAGGGCCAAAGTCAGCTTACAGTGTTTCTCAGTGGCTCTGCTATATTTCTCGAATCAGAAATTAAGTTCTCAAAACTACTTGTTCAACCTCCACATCATCTCGTCACTTGTGCACATCATAAAAGCAGTTTCTCATTCTTTTGTACATTCATGCAACTGATTATGAACATTTGTCTGTGGTTTCCTACATTATCAGTTGCTATTGTCATGTTGCTCAAGATGTATAGTATCTGTGCTATAGTCTTACCCCTCAAAACCTCAAGTCATTAGTTCATCGTATAAATCATTACGGTAGAATGAATGCAAAATGGTTGATCTAGTTGTCATAAACTGTCAAGCATATTTTCTACACATTTCTATTAGACTTTCTATTATTTTCCATAAATTGTTCAAATGAATCTTGACTTTCACTAATGAAGAGAATATAGACCAACCAATGACAAACCAGTTCTCTGAAATAGCTCAAAGCTACGTCTCATGAATCTTCAATCGTGAAGCATATATAGAAGGAGGACGACACAAGAATTACAAATTCTTACAATGAATTCAATATTGAATGCTAGTGCTTTCTAAATGAGCGCATGGTGTAAGCACTGAGAAATGTAGGGATTTGTGTGTAGAGTTTTGCAGTAACAGTTCACCAAATCTAACTCAAGTCCCCAAACTTCCTATATTCAGGTCAAAATGAAGCTATCATTTGAAATCCTCTCGCATGCCTGATGTCCTCGTGTCATTGTTCACAAACAAGACAATGCTTAGTCATGTTGTCAATATAACCATGCACTCTGTTACTGTAGTATTGCTTGATGTAAACTATGGCAACAGTTTGGATGACAGTTACTGTACTGAAATGCAGAAGGCTGCGCTTCTTATGTAAGCCACATATCTATTTCAAAAGTACAAATGTACACATTACTGTACGTGAGATTTTGATTGAAAAAGACTGGATATGATTCACAGTTACACTTTTAATAGTGGTCTGACCAAAACTCTGAGTTGACTTTCTCATTTTTATTTTCGCCTTTCTGCACATATTTATTTTTCTGTTCTATTTCACAATGACGTTGTAATGTGTTTAAATATTTTTAAAATTTGTATTTTATTTGGTCAGACCACTATTAAAAGTGTAACTGTGAATCATATCCAGTCTTTTTCAATCAAAATCTCACGTACAGTAATGTGAACATTTGTACTTTTGAAATAGATATGTGGCATACATAAGAAGCGCAGCCTTCTGCATTTCAGTACAGTAACTGTCATCCAAACTGTTGCCATAGTTTACATCAAGCAATACTACAGTAACAGAGTGCATGGTTATATTGACAACATGACTAAGCATTGTCTTGTTTGTGAACAATGACACGAGGACATCAGTCATGCGAGAGGATTTCACCCCCGCTGTCTGGTCAGGGTCAGTATAGCCTGATGTTGAAGAGGTTCTTTGGCCGGTCCCAGACCAAAGACAGGATACTGGGGCAGAATAATTATTTTTTGTTGTTTGCTGTATTGTACTGTACTCTACAGTACATTAAATTGAGGAATAAAACATTTGAGGAGTACCACAAGCAAGACTTATTACCGTTTTTTGTAGAATTGTTTTGAATTGCTCTCATCAGTGTGTAAGACTGTGTTGTAGTGTGTGTGTGTGTGTTTGACTGTTTGTGTGTCATGTCTGAGAGCAAGATTGATTTGTTTTGAGTGGATAGCTTCATTTTGACCTGAATATAGGAAGTTTGGGGACTTGAGTTAGAAGTTATGGATCCGTGTTTACTGTTTTGAGAATAAGAGGCATAGTTTCAATAAATGTGTTTAAGCAATAGAGACAACTGTAAGTATATTTTTAATACATTCAATAGTATGAATTTTCCACCAGACAACCCGTTACATTTCAAAGGGATAATGTATTAAAAAAGTCAGTAAAATCATAAAAAAATATGATTGCAAATACAGAATCAATCGTTCTGACAGTAATTGTGTAAGAAAGTTATTTTTTTCTGTGGATCAAATGGAAAGCATCACATCCAGACATCAGTTCATTTGATTGACGGATCATATATTACACCTAAAACATGATGATCATATTAAAACACTGTGGCGAGGGGGCGTGGTTCAGCGAAGTCTGCAGCGGGAGAAAGACTCAGGAGACAGCGGTAAGTAAGTGGGTCAAGTGCAAAAGGAGGATCACCTGTGTCTGATTGCAGTAATTGGCGTGGAGACCGGATAAAAGCCGCCGTGGAACGGCAGTTCATTGAGAGAGACGGAGTGAAGACTCGGGCGCACGAGCTGTCAGAGAGAAACAGTCGAAACGAATACAGAGAGTGATCGCTGAGACAACCGAGAGAGTTGATGTTTCCGGGTGACGCAGAGTGCGCACCTGTGTGAGTTTATCTGTCTTAATAAAAATACCTGAGTCTTCACGAGCCAACCCTGTCCGCTTCCTTCCTTCCTACGAACTTTGTTACACTGGTTGCCGAAACCCGGGGAAGGAAGCCGGAACGCCGCTGCCATCATGTCCTCACCATCGGGATCGCCATTTGCGGATGTCATCCAGTCGCTCGCGGGACTCCACCAAGAACATCACAAAGCGCTGATGGACATGAGGGCAGACCAGGAGAGGAGATTCTGTGCCCTCGTCCAGAACCAGCGGGAGGACCGCAAGCTGTTCCGGAGCTGGATGGACCGGGAGGTTCGGGCCGGTGAGAATCCAACAGTCCCGGCCCCGCCCACCCACATGCCGGTACAGAAGATGGGGCCGCAGGATGACCCGGAGGCGTTCCTCGACCTCTTCGAAAAGACCGCGGCGGCATGTGGGTGGCCACAAACGGACTGGCCAGTGCGCCTCATCCCCCTGCTAACCGGGGAGGCGCAGTTGGCGGCGCAGCAGCTGCCAGTCCAGAACCTCCTGGTCTATGACGACCTGAAACGAGCCATCCTCCAGCGGGTCGGCCGGAGCACCGAGCAGCACCGCCAGCGTTTTCGTTCACTGGAGCAGCAACACTGCAGCAACACTGAACCGTTTAATGGCCCGTTTTTTTTGGCCGGGCATTCACGAGAATGTACGCCGGTGGTGTGCGGCTTGTCGTGAATGTCAGTTAGTGAATCCCCCGGCCTCCCCAAAAGCGCCTTTGCGCCCCCTTCCGCTAATGCAGGTCCCCTTCGAAAGAATTGGTATGGACCTCATCGGGCCATTGGAACGGTCAGCACGAGGGCATCGGTTTGCATTAGTTCTGGTGGATTATGCAACCCGATACCCGGAGGCAGTGGCACTCCGCAACATTTCCGCAAAGAGTGTAGCGGAGGCTCTGTTTAGTATGATCTCCCGGGTGGGAATCCCGAAAGAGATTCTCACCGATCAGGGCACGGCGTTTATGTCACGAACCATTCGCGAACTTTATGAGTTGTTGGGAATTAAATCGATTCGCACCAGCGTCTATCACCCACAAACGGACGGCCTGGTGGAACGATTTAATCGTACGTTGAAAACAATGATTCGAAAGTTCGTTCACGAAGACGCCAAAAATTGGGACAAATGGCTGGAACCCCTTTTGTTCGCTGTGCGCGAGGTCCCGCAAGCCTCCACGGGGTTTTCCCCTTCGAGCTCCTGTACGGCCGCCAGCCCCGCGGGTTTTTGGACGTCCTGAGGGAGACTTGGGAGGAGGGACCTTCGGAGAGTAAAAATGAAATTCAGCATGTGCTGGACCTGAGAACAAAACTCCACACGTTGGGGCAGCTCTCCATGGAGAATTTGTTACAGGCCCAGGACAAGCAAAGCCGGCTATACAATCGGGGGGCCAGATTACGCAAATTCACGCCGGGAGATAAAGTACTTGTGTTACTCCCTACCTCTAGCTCCAAATTACTCGCCAAGTGGCAAGGACCGTTTGAGGTCACACGGCAGGTAGGGGATCTCAATTATGAGGTGGTTCGAACGGATCGGAGCGGGGCACGTCAGATTTATCACCTCAACCTCCTTAAAAAATGGAACGAGGTCGAACCGGTGATGCTGGCGACGGTAGTAGGTAACGAGGAAGATCTCGGGCCAGAGGCGAGCCTCAAAGTTCCATCACTCACTCTGGCCCCGGGGGGGGATCACCTCTCACCCTCCCAGCTCACCGATGTAGCCCGGTTGCAGAGAGAATTTGCGGACGTGTTCTCGCCCCGGCCCGGTCGAACCAACCTTATTCAACACCATATTGAGACCGAGCCGGGCGTGGTAGTGCGCAGCCGGCCGTATCGTTTACCGGAGCACAAGAAAAAGGTGGTCCAGTCAGAATTAGAGGCGATGCTAGAGATGGGAGTGATAGAAGAGTCCCGCAGTGACTGGGCGAGCCCGATCGTTTTGGTACCGAAAACAGACGGCTCGGTCCGATTCTGCGTGGATTATCGCAAGGTGAATGCGGTGTCGAAATTCGACGCCTATCCAATGCCGCGGGTTGACGAGTTGCTTGATCGGCTGGGTACCGCTCGTTTTTATTCGACGCTGGACTTAACTAAAGGATATTGGCAGATCCCCTTATCACCGTTATCCAAAGAAAAGTCAGCCTTCACAACGCCGTTTGGATTGCACCAATTTGTCACGCTTCCGTTTGGGTTGTTCGGGGCGCCCGCTACCTTTCAGCGCCTCATGGACAAAATCCTCCGACCGCACACCGCATACGCCGCTGCCTACCTGGATGACATCATCATCTACAGTCAGGACTGGCAGCGGCACATGGTGCACCTGCGGGAGGTGCTGAGAGCGCTGAGGGGAGCGGGACTAACGGCCAACCCAAAGAAGTGTGCGATTGGGCGGGTGGAGGTGCGTTATCTGGGTTTCCACTTGGGTCACGGACAGGTGCGTCCCCAAATTGATAAGACGGCAGCTATTGCGGCCTGCCCGAGACCCAAGACCAAAAAGGAGGTGAGGCAGTTCCTGGGGCTGGCGGGGTATTACAGGAGGTTTGTTCCTGACTATTCGGAGCTCACCAGCCCGCTGACTGACCTCACTAAAAAGGAGGTCCCAGATACGGTCCCGTGGACGGAGCGGTGCCAGCAGGTTTTCACCCAGGTAAAGGCTGCTCTGTGTGGCGGCCGCTATTACACTCTCCTGACTTTTCTCTCCCCTTCTTGCTGCAGACGGACGCGTCGGACCGGGGGCTGGGAGCTGTCCTGACCCAGGAGATAGGGGGTGAGGAGCGCCCGGTGCTGTACATCAGTCGGAAGCTCTCTAAGAGAGAGACGATGTACAGCACCATTGAGAAGGAGTGTTTGGCGATCCGGTGGGCGGTCCTCACCCTCCGCTATTATCTCCTGGGACGGGAATTCACCCTCTGTTCGGACCACGCCCCCTTGCAGTGGCTCCACCGCATGAAGGATACCAACGCGCGGATCACCCGTTGGTATCTGGCATTACAGCCCTTCAAATTCAAGGTGATCCACAGGCCGGGGACGCAGATGACTGTAGCCGACTTCCTCTCCAGGAATGGGGGGGGGGGGCTGCAGGCCGGAGGGCTTCCCGGCCTGAGTCGGCCGGTGGGGGTATGTGGCGAGGGGGCATGGTTCAGCGAAGTCTGCAGCGGGAGAAAGACTCAGGAGACAGCGGTAAGTAAGTGGGTCAAGTGCAAAAGGAGGATCACCTGTGTCTGATTGCAGTAATTGGCGTGGAGACCGGATAAAAGCCGCCGTGGAACGGCAGTTCATTGAGAGAGACGGAGTGAAGACTCGGGCGCACGAGCTGTCAGAGAGAAACAGTCGAAACGAATACAGAGAGTGATCGCTGAGACAACCGAGAGAGTTGATGTTTCCGGGTGACGCAGAGTGCGCACCTGTGTGAGTTTATCTGTCTTAATAAAAATACCTGAGTCTTCACGAGCCAACCCTGTCCGCTTCCTTCCTTCCTACGAACTTTGTTACAAACACATTGTTTTATTCAGGAATATAATATTTCTGTTATAATGATATTGTGTGATTAGAGTTTGTGTTAATCAGTGTTGTGTGTGATTGTGTTGTAGAGCAGCTGCAGTATCTCTCAGCTGTATCAGTGCAGTCACTGTGACTCTGACTGACGGATGTTTTTGTACGACTCTTTATCACTGTGTGAACACATATTTACTGTTGATATAGTGTACACTCTGACAGTAATAATCTCCTGTATCTTCAGTCTGGACTCCACTGATGGTCAGAGTGAAATCACTGCCAGATCCACTGCCACTGAATCTAGATGGAGTTCCTGACTGGAGGGTGTTTATGTTATAAATGAGGAGTTTAGGAGCTTCTCCAGGTTTCTGCTGATACCAGGCTAAGAGGCTGCTGTATATTCCTACATCTATATTACACTCTATTGTAGCTGTTTGACCGAGCTGGACAGTTTTAACTTTAGGTTGAGTCAAAGTGACTCCTCTGGATTCTGAAGAAGAGAAAATAAAAAAGACAATTTATGTTTAAAAACACTACCATCATTTACTTTTACAAGAACAGCAACACCAGTGTAATATCAGTTTAATATAGAGCTATTGTTTCAGCTCCGGGAATTAGTTATTAAATATTTGATATTGCTTGATCAAAGTAATATTAATATTTAACCTACAGTTTACACCTTATTAAGTGCTCGTCCAGCAATCACTAAAAGGTACATTCTGTTAATCTCAATTAAAATCTCGCTTCCATTCCCCGTGGCCCCGGTAACAATAAACGAGATTAATAATTTCTCAAGTTTGAGCTAGGTTGCGTTATCTTTGGGCAAATAAGGATGAAAATACTTAAAATCAGATTTCAGAGACACTTCTTTATAAAATGGAAAAGGTTTATTCGTGATATTGCTATTCTAACATAAATGGATTACCTAATAAAAGCACAAACATACACACACATACGAGAGTTTTGAGGTTAACTGTTGAAAGAATACCATTCTTTCTATTTCATAACTTAACTAACCAGAAAAAGATCACGAACAAATCTTTATGCTTTGTTACTGCATTCAGATCAAATTTTACCAGTTTAGTCAGAGTTAGGAATGTTTGGTTTGTTACTTGCTTTCGCTGTTGAAGCAGGCTGGATGCTTTGGCTTCGTTTTCCCGCGTGAGTTCAGTTCTTTGTTTCGGGTGTCACGTGGTCAGTTCGTGCTCCTTCGGTTGCTCTCGTGAGGAGACTTGAAACTGCTGCGTGACGTCACCGGGAAAGCTCTCCTCTGCAGTCGTTGAATTCGTTGCTCCGTTACGGCTTTGGCACGGTCTTAGACTTCTTCCGATGTTTGGTTCCGAGGTGAGCGTCCAGCGGACCGGCGCGCGTTGGAGGGCGCAGTTGCGAAAACGGGAAGCGTAGCTTCGAGGAGTTCCACAGAGTTCAAGAGAGTCAAGCCATGTTCAAGAGAGAGGGAGCCCCAAGAGAGAGAGCGCGCGCACTCGCGCGTCGTTTTAAACTGTCCGTTTTTGGACATCCCCAAAGGCGGCTGGTCCAATCAGAGCGTCGGTACGGAGCGGAGCCCCGCCCATGTCCAAGCTTTCTGGGGTTGATGTCCACGTGATCCAATATTTCATTCATTCCGTGGAAGGTACAAACTTACAGATTTTATATGCCTGTTTAGTCACACATGATGCTAAAGCTTAACGGTCATGCACACCAACTTATGGCTTACGACGCCAGCTTCATTTAGAGACTAAACATCGCATTTACCGGGCACACACACATTACAGTTTATGCCGTTTAAAGCATGATTAAAAATTACCCACATTGTCCGAAATAATTCACATTCGAAATCATCACATCAAGCCTATGAGGGAAAGAGTACACATTAATATCCATATATTTCTTTGTGTAGATGTTTTGAAAGTCATGAAATGAACGAATGTCTTTGAGAAACGTTCCCATCGCATTCCTTTGTTCGTAATAGAAGGAAAACGCGCGCTTTTGCGCTGAGGCGGAGGGGGGGCTTTAGAGGGTTGTTGAGTCGTTAACTGCCCCCCCCCTTCTGGTGACGTGTAGAGCCAGTTGAATTCCTGCCGACATATGTTACACCAGTGTCAAATTCTTTATATCTCACCTTGAATAAGTACTGCAATGGTGCAGATGAGGATGATGATGTTGTTCATTGTAGTTGTTGTGTCTTGTATGATGATGAAGATTGTGTTCTGCTCTCAGTCATGAAGTGTTAAACACACAGCACTATAAACACTCAGAGCACTGAAGCATGTGCTGACGATGCAAATAAGTGGGCAGGATTTACAACAGCTTGAGCTGCTAACAAAGTCATATACACTGTTATATCACTAATGATGGGTCATTCCTGGGATTCGTAACATTTCAACTTGGAATATAACTACATGAGATTCAACTTCTAAATATCCCACATCATTAGGCACATATCAAACCTCCTAAAAATCATATTTTCCCACCTAAAGCATTAGAGACCTTTTATTATTTATTATTTTTTCCCAACCCCGTAACGAACAAAATGGGATTCGTTTAAAAATTATTTTACTCAGAAATTGTTATACAACAAACATGTACCTACTGCTTATATGTCTCTCGTAGCAATTTAATGATAAAAAATGTCAAATGTATATGTAGGACTGAAGCTAAAAATACACAAATTGTGTGTCTGCCGTCTTTTTATTTTTGCAAAAAAATATTTTCTATTAAAAACTTTAACTAAAACCACAATTGTTATTGTTTTAGTCCTTAACATGTCAGATGGTAATCAGCAAGAAATACTTTTGTTCTTTATTGTCTTCCTTACATTTGTAAGGAAATATTAATATGACAAGGTGTGACGGGTTGAAGACTGTAACACATTTGAAGAGATACATTGCCTATAATTAACATTTTTTGGTTTTGTTTTTGTATCATATTGTCCCCTTGTTTCTGGGTCAACATATTTGCATGACCAACATTGTCTTTCTGGTGCAAATGTGGGGGCAATTTCTGATTTATGATGCTTGTCAACATTTATGTGGACATATTACATCAAAAATTATATTTAAAACTAAAATATGAGTTGTTATGATTTTGGAGTATATATATTTACTGAAACCACGACTATTTTATATTTTTTCATTAAAATTATAAAAAAATGAAGCAAATAACTCGAACCGGCAGCCATATCACCCTGCAGCCCAAGACTGGTTGCCCACTGAAGCTAAGCAGGGTTGAGCCTGGTCAGTACCTGGATGGGAGACCTCCTGAGAAAACTAGGTTGCTGCTGGAAGAGGTGTTAGTGAGGCCAGCAGGGGGTGCTCACCCTGTGGTCTGTGTGGGTCCTAATGCCCCAGTATAGTGATGGGGACACCATACTGTCAACAAGCACCGTCTTTCGGATGAGATGTTAAACCGAGGTCCTGACTCTCTGTGGTCATTAAAAATCCCATGGCACTTCTCGTAAGGAGTAGGGTGTAACCCTGGTGTCCTGGCCAAATTCCTACCACTGGCCCTAGTCAATCATGACCTCCTAATAATCCCCATCCACTTGATTGGCTCTATCTCTCTCTCTCCTCTCCATCTGTAGCTGGTGTGTGGTGAGCGCATTGGCGCCGTTGTCCAGTGGCAGCCGTCGCATCATCCAAGTGGATGCTGCACACTGGTGGTGGTTGAGGAGAGACCCCCCCTAATGATTGTAAAGCGCTTTGGGTGTACAACAATACACACAAAGTGCTATATAAATGCATAATTCATTCATTCAACCCTGTCACAAGTTTACAACCCCGTGACAATGAGATATACATACACTATATTACCAAACGTATTGGCACCCCCTTCTAATGAAAGGTTTGACAACTTTAGTAATCTCCATGAGTACAAATCTTAATGTTTAAGCATATAATGATATTCTAGTGAATTGTGTGCTTCTAATTTCATAGCAACAGTTTGGACAGAACCCTTTTCTATTCTAACATGACAGTGTCTCTGTGTATAAGACAAGAATCAAAGAGAAATGATGATTCAGTCAGTGTGGAAGAACTTGACTGGTCTGCAGAAAGCAGCTGAACTCCTCTGGTGTGACTTTAAATGCAGACCTTGAGCCAAAAACCAATGACTTGTACATTCATTATATAGACAAATGTACTGGGACACCCCCTTCTTTAGAAGAGAAAAGAACACTTCCAAACTGTGGCAGCAAAGATGGAAATATATTTCATGTACTTAAACATTTTTAAGTGTAACAGTGCAACAGCTTTGAAGTGTATGACATGACTGTACCCATATGTACTAGGGGTGTGACGAGACACTTTTCCCACGAGACGAGACGAGATTTTTAGACTTCTTTTTTTTAAACCCTTAATGATGTAGGGAAAAAGTTTTTTATTCAACTGAAAAACACAAAATGCAAAAAAAATGTAGGTGCATTTTGAAATCAACTTGTACTTTATGAAATTAAACTTCTATTTGAATGAATTATATGCAGTAATACATGTAAACTAGAGCTGCACGATTCTGAATGAATTGAGAATCACAATTTTTTTATATAAATTGGAGATCACGATTCTGAAAAAAAAAAAGATTAGAAAACTAAACAATATAATGTAATTTACTAGTGGTGCTGACAAAATGTTCATTGCTTAAGTCTTTAAAAATATATATTAATTTAAACAAAATAAAAATTCAGTGGAGTCAGTGTCTCTGTTCATAAAGACTTCTTTCACTATTATCTCCTGAATGAATGATTCAATGACAAATAAGTGTTAAGATACTTTTGTTTTGATCGCTACTGTAGAGTACTTATACTCACTACTGTAAGTGTTTATACACAAACTTTTAACTTTTTATCCCAGTACTTCTTAGGGATGCACCGAAATTAAACTTATCGGCCGAAACAAAATTAAACACAGGGCCGAATACCGAACACTGTTTTTCAAATTTTTTTTCCACCATGTAGTCCTATTTTTGCTATTTTTTCACAATTGCATAAATTAAATAGCCAAAAAGTGATTTTTACCGTTTTGTCCTGCTTTTCAAATAAAACAATCAATTACAAAACAATTATTTAAAAATATTTACTTAACACTGAACATTTTTTTACATTCTATCAGACAGTATACCAACAAAGCACAATTTTGAGACCCCCTTCCTGAATCAGGCATGTATTGTTTTCTGTACAAATAAATGCAGCTTTGCTGAAAAGAGACTTCTTTTAAAACTTTAGAATATATTACAGATCCCAATTTGAACACTATGTGTGAATGTTATAATAAATTTATTAATAGAGCTGTTGTAGGTTAATTATTATTATATTATTATTGTCTTACTTTTTTATTTAATTTACAGAACAACATTACAATTACAATACTAACATTTATGAATGATGCTGGAGCTTTTATTTTGGCACAGACCCGCAAGAAGACCTCAGTGCTTCTTTTTGTTGACAGCATATTTATAAATGATTCTGAGGAGTTTAGGAAGATGTTTGTCGCACGTATCGCATTGGCACATGCCTTTAAAAAAAAAAAACTCATAAAAATGTTACTGAGCAACTGACGAGTAAATTTGAGTTTTTTCACTAAAAATGGCCACTGCTCCTCATGTAGTGTCGGACAGTAGACCATATATTGCAACAGGGGTGATTCTAGGGTGAGTGGATATCCGGGGCTAAGCCCAAAGACATTTAAATATGTGTCAGAAAACATGGGATTACACTTAAAAATATAGGCTAAATATGTTTAAATTATACTTTAGCTAAGTGCCTTTATTTTTTTTAAAGTCATATAATTACAATGTAAAGTGTAATATAAATGTATATATATACAGTGGTGTGAAAAAGTGTTGACCCCCTTCCTGATTTTTTTGCATGGTTGTCACACTTAAATGTTTCAGATCATCAAAAAAATCAATATTAATCAAAGATAACACAAGTAAACACAACATGCAGTTTTTAAATGAAGTTTTTTTCTTATAAAGGGAAAACAAAATCCAAACCCACATGACCCTGTGTTAAAAAGTTTTTGCCACCTCACCCCCTGTCCCCCTGTCCCCCTGCTAAAACATAACTGTGGTTTATCACACCTGAGTTCAGTTTCTCTAGTCACACCCAGGTCTGATCACTGCCACACCTGTTCGCAATCAAGAAATCACTTAAATAGGACCTGCCTGACAAAGTGAAGTAGACCAAAAGATCCTCAAAAGCTACATATTATGTTGAGATCCAAAGAAGGCAAGCGACCAGAATTACAGGCTTGCTGGGAAGGACTCGGCGGCAATGGCGGAAGCTTCAGCGAGCAGTCGGAAAGGAATGGCGGTGAGGCACAACTGCTCCGTGAACGGATCAGAGAGGATTGAGTGGGGGATAGTGAAGGGAGTATGGATGTAGGAAGCGAAGAGGAAAGTGAAAAGTCTTTAGGAAATGGCTGGAAAGAAGTAAGGAGTAATCGGGGAGAAAAACGAAAGAAGAGGAGCGATGTAGAAGAGTCCGATGAAAAGAGTAGAGAGAATATGAAGTGCATTGTTAGGTTTGGAGATCAGATTGGGGTAAGCAAAATTAATTCATTAAAAACTGACCAAGATCATAAATAGAGGAATAGGAAATATTGAGTTCGCTAAAGTGCTCTCTGATGGAAATTTGCTAGTTGGATGTAATAAAGAAGAACAAGCAAATAAGGCTCTCAAACTGAAATAGATAGGAGGGATTAAAGTTATTAGTACAAACAGAGTAGGGGCAGAAAAGGGATCATTTTTGGTGTTCCTCTCAATATAGGTATGGAAGAGTTTAAAGTCAACTTAAGGTGAGGGGAGATAGTAAATGCGCAAGGATAAAATATAGTGCAGATGGAAACAGAAGAGACACTGAAACAGTAGTAATAGAATTTCAAGGGAATTCAATTCCAAAAAGAGTAATGTTGGGTGTGATGAGCTACATTGTAAGAGAGTATATACCAGGACCAGTGAGATGTTTTAATTGCCAAAGGTTTGGGCATGTTGCTACAAGATGTATGGAACAGTGTAGATTGCTCATTGTGGAGGAAACCATGAATATGGCAAGTGTGAGGAAAGAATACAACCAAAGTGTTGCAACTGTGGAAAGGCACACAGGATGTGAAGTATTGAAAATGGAAATGGAGGTTCAGAAAAGGAGGGTGGAGAATAAGATAACATATGCGGAGGCAGCAAAACAAGTTAAAAGACAAGCTAGAGATCAAATAAGTCAGTCAGGGGTTTCAGTTGAAGGAAAAAATGAAGTTTCAGAAGAAATTATTGAAAAGAAACGTTAGTAACATTTATTGCAGGAGTTATACATAGTACAGCTGGGATTGAATCAAAAACACAAAAGACACAATTAGTTGTTATTGCAGCAATACGTCATCTTGGAATGACAGGCTTGACCTGGGAAGAAGTCAGAGATGAAATTCAGATAAGATCAAGTCAAGAAACTTGATAATACTTATAGATGATAACAATAATTCTGTGGAATGCAAGTTCTCTGATAGCAAATGGTCAGGAGTTCAAGCATTTTATTGAAGAGTTAAGTATAAAACCGGATGTAGTATGTGTTCAAGAAACTTGGATGAAACATTGTTTAGATTTTGTTTTACAAGGGTATAGTATAGTAGGGCACGATAGAGAAGAAGGGAATGGTGGTGGGTGTGCAACATTTATTAAACAATACATATCATATTGAATACTGGGAAAAGGAAGGGATCAAGAATATATTGTTGTGGCTATCTGGGGTAGAGGTCAGGAGATAGTTATTATAAATTATTATAACCCATGTAAAAAATTGGAGATGGAGAAGTTAAAGGAAGTACATGGTCAAGATAGACAAAGAATAATATGGTGTGGGGATTTAAATGCACATTATACACTATGGGGGGGGGGAGTTACATTAATGCCAATGGTCAAGTAATTGAGGAATTAATTGAGGAGAGGGAGTTGGTATGTTTAAATGATGGGAGGGGAACAAGGATAGATTGAATATTGAGACAGATAGAACAGTGACTCAAAGAGAAGGAAAATGGGTATTTGAAAAGGCAAATTGGGATAAATTTGAGGAAATGTGTGAGGAAAAAATGGCTGCAATTGATTCAAATCAAGATATTGATATTTTAATGAAAAAGTGTGTGCAGTAATATTAGAAGCAGCATCAGAATCAATTCCAAAAAGTAAAGGAAAAATTACAAGAAAAGTGGTTCCTTGGTGGACAGATAAGTGTAGTAAAGTTGTGAGAGAAATAAATAAGGCTTTTAAACTTCTTAAGAGAACACATAATTATAACCATCTAATTTTATTTAAGAAAGCTCAAACAGTTGTGAGGAAAACTATTAGGCAAGCTAAAAGAGAAAGCTGGCGTGGTTTTTGTAGTGGAATTGGAAGAACAACTCCAGTAGGTGATGTGTGGACTATGATCAAGAGAATGGAAGGTAATAAGAAAGAGTGGGATTATCCAGTATTAGAGTCAGAAGGAGAAATAGCGGTAACGGATAAGGACAAAGCAGAAATGCTAGTAAAAACATTTACACAAATACATGGTTCAGAGAACTTAAGTGAGGAAGGTAAGAGTAGGAGAGAAATAACAAAGAAACAAAATATAGATGCATTGGTAAGGAGTGGGGGAATGGAAGACCAGCCAATTAACTTTCCATTCAACAGAGATGAAGTGAAGAGAGCTATTTGTAATGCAAATAAAACATTTTCATCTCCAGGAAAGGATCAGGTCGGATATATAATGATGAGACATCTTAAGGAGAGGGCTGTGGGGAAAATTTTAGAGTTATATAATAGAGTATGGGAGGAAGGAAAACTTCCAAAAGGTTGGAAAGAAGCTATAATAATTCCATTTAGGAAGCCAGGAAAAGATCCTTCAAAACCCTCTAATAATAGACCAATAGCTCTTTTGTAAAATTATGGAAAGGATTATTACGGAAAAGTTGGCATATATATTGGAAAAAAGAGGATTAATGTCAAAATATCAAAGTGGTTTTAGAAAAGGAAGAGGAACAACGGATCCTACTGTATGTTTAGAAAATGAAATTAGAAAAGCACAGATAAATAAAGAGTCAGTAATAGCAGTATTTTTGGATGTCGAGAAGGCTTATGATATGATGTGGAGAAAGGGACTATTGATAAAATAAGAAAATGATGAATATTGGTGGAAAAATATACAATTGGATAAAAGTTTTTTTGGTGAACAGAAGCATACAGGTAAGAATAGGAAATTAAGTGTCAAATGCATTTCATATAGAAAATGGAACTCCTCAAGGGAGTGTAATAAGTCCACTATTGTTTTCCATAATGATCAATGATGTGTTTTATCAAGTAGAACCCGAGGTAGGTAAGTCTTTCTTTGCAGATGACGGAGCTCTCTGGAAAAGGGGAAGAAATAGTTTATATATTAATAGGAAAATGCAAGAGGTAATTCAGAAAGTAGAAGAATGGGCATATGATTGGGGGTTTAAATTCTCAGTGGAGAAAACTAAAACAGTAATGTTTTATAGGAAGAGGGTTGTTCCAGAAGTGAGTTTGAAGATGTATGAGAAATCACTGGAAAGGGAGAAGGTATTTAAATTTTTAGGTATGTATTTTGATGCAAAACTTGGGGTGAACATGTAAATAAAATGGTTGAGAAATGTTAGAAGGTGATAAACGTCATGAGATGTGTAAGTGGAGTGAAATCGGGGGCAAGTTTTTCTTCATTAAAACCAATTTATAAAGCACTGATCTAGTCTGTGTTTGATTATGGTTGTGTGGTATATGGCTCTGCTTCAAAAAACCTATTAGAAAAACTTAGTAAAATTCAAGCTCAAGCGATGAGACAGTGTTGTGGAGCAGTAAAGACAACACCCATACCAGCTTTACAAGTCTTGGTAGGAGAGATGCCACTAGAAATTAGAAGGAAACAATTAACAATCAATTGCTGGGCTAACCTCCAGGGGCATAAAGATGAACACCCTACAAAAATGGTGTTACAGAATTGTTGGGAACAGAATGAAAGGTGTAGAACAAGCTTTGGGTGGAGTAGTAAAATATCATCTATCATCTACTATCCAGGTGGATGCTGCACATTGGTGGTGGATGAGGAGATAGCCCCCTTACTATGTAAAGCGCTTTGAGTGTCTAGAAAAGCGCTATATAAATGTAACAAATTATAATAATTATTATTATATATGCAGAAGAAATACAAGTAATTAACATCAAGATGAGCCCAATGGTTGTTATTCAGGAATATGAACCATGGGTGTATGTAACACCTCAAGTAGATTTGCATCTGTTGGAGGTTAAAAGAACAGAAAGAGAAGCTGACTTGGCTTCTGTATTCTCAATATATACCAGAGTTCAATACCCTCAGCAGAGGTGGAAAGTAACGAATTACATTTACTCGCGTTACTGTAATTGAGTAGCTTTTTTGTGTACTTGTACTTTAAGTAATTTTTTTAATCTGTAATTTTACTTTTACTTAAGTATATTTTGTGTGAAGTATTGTACTTCGCTACATTTTAAAACACATTCGTTACTGAGTAAAAAAAAATCGCTCCGTGGAAACAACTGCAGTAAATAATGGGCAGAAGAAGAAACTGGCGCTAAAATCACAAGAAAGATGCAGACGGACTAGACAGGCGTTATTGGTGCAGACCCAGCTGAAAACCAGACCCCGTCATACTCTGCTGAAGTTGAACTCGAAGGAAATGAAGTGAACCCCTGGCCATATTCATGCTCTATTATGCAGTGTTAGCTGTGTTTGCCTCGGGAGACCGAACTAGCAGCTTATAACATCTCGACATCGCCCTTCGCAAGCATGTAGAAATAAGGTAAATACTTACATCATTGCACTGGTGGTTAAAATGAAGCTTTAACAGTTTAACAAAAGGTTTTGCTCAAATGAGCCAAAAAGACAGTGGTGCAGGGTGTGCGATATCATCTGCGATAATATAATAATTGTTGTTTTAACGATGTGCGATGTGGCATTATCAGTATTTTGCCAAAAACCAAACAAATCACTCTAAACAGTGTGCCGTGAAATCCAGTAACGTTAGATTAGAATAATCCGCGTGCATATGGAGTGCTTTCTTTCACTGTGTCATGAATCTGGTTGCCACTCACTACAACTGCACATCACCCATGGACTACATCTCCCATCATGCACTGCACACACACATTCCCGTCCACCATTACACCAATCACACAGCTGTCACCATTCACTCATCAACCCTGATTGCCTCACCACACCTGCACCTCATTCACTCACTCACATAAAAGCAGCACACAAACACTCACCCAGTGCGAAGTCTTGTTTTGCCCTGGCTTACATTCTGAGCGTTATTCTTCCTGCCATCTCTGTGTTTGACCCCGGACTGCCCGACCTTGGAACTCTGTGCCTGTGCCTGTGCCTGTGACCTCGACCCCTGCCTGGTATTGTTTACGTCTCTGCTCTGCCTCTGATATTCCTGTTTTTGCCTGCTGACCATTGCCCGTTTGTTTCTGCCTCTGCTCAATAAACATCTTGCTGCAAGTGAATCCACTCGCCTCAGACCAGTCATTACAGAAGACTTCGCCAAACGAGGATTCAGCAGCTTTTCCAAGGAACCCTGGCCAGGTATGGATCCATTCGACCAGCTGCTCGACCTGAGACAGGGGAGTTCATCTATTGTGGAGTACATCATTAAATTCTGTGAGATAGCCTACAAGGTACCCTTTGATGAGGCCATGTTAAAGGAAATTTTTCGTTTTGGAGTAAATGAGCCTATTAAATCATGCTTACCTGCCGGGAAATTTAATTGTAGTTTAAAGGACTTTTTTGACTACGCATTGCTGTGTGCTGGCTCCTCACTTACTGTGGGTGTCTCAGAGGAGGAGCACGCAGAGTCCGCTCCAGAGGCCGCTCCGTCCCAGGAGCTCGCAGAGTCCGCTCCAGAGGCCGCTCCGTCCCAGGAGCTCGCAGAGTCCGCTCCAGAGGCCGCTCCGTCCCAGGAGCTCGCAGAGTCCGCTCCAGAGGCCGCTCCGTCCCAGGAGCTCGCAGAGTCCGCTCCAGAGGCCGCTCCGTCCCAGGAGCTCGCAGAGTCCGCTCCAGAGGCCGCTCCGTCCCAGGAGCTCGCAGAGTCCGCTCCAGAGGCCGCTCCGTCCCAGGAGCTCGCAGAGTCCGCTCCAGAGGCCGCTCCGTCCCAGGAGCTCGCAGGGTCCGCTCCAGAGGCCGCTCCGTCCCAGGAGCTCGCAGGGTCCGCTCCAGAGGCCGCTCCGCGCCAGGAGCTTGCAGAGTCCGCTCCAGAGGCCGCCCCGCGCCAGGAGCTTGCAGAGTCCGCTCCAGAGGCCGCTCCGCGCCAGGAGCTCGCAGGGTCCGCTCCAGAGGCCGCTCCGCGCCAGGAGCTCGCAGAGTCCGCTCCGTCCCAGGAGCTCGCAGAGTTCGCTCTCCAGCCGGTTCAGCCCAGCTCTCCTTCGTCTCCGCTGGTCCCGTCCAGCTCACCGATGCCTCCGCTGGTCCCGTCCAGTTCCACGCTACCCGAGCGCCCTCCAGTACCTGCTCCTCGCCAGCGCCCTCTGGTGCTGTCTCCTTGCAAATGCTCTCAACTTCCTCCGCTGGTCCTACCTGGCGCATCCTCGCCTCCGCTGGTCCCGTCCAGCTCACCTTCGTCTCCACTGGTTCCTTCCAGTTCAGCGCCTCCCGAGCGCCCCCGAGACTCAGCACGTCCAGAATACCCCCTGACGTTCGCGCCTCCAGAGTGCCTCCCTGAGGTAGTGGATTTCCCCTTTTTGGGGGGGAGCTACCCGCCAGTGCTCACAGAGACCCCGGACCCGCCATGACCCATGGAGTCCCCTGATCCATCATGGCTGCCCAAGGTCCCGGATCTACCATGGCCGCTTAAACTCCCTGCCTCGGACCTTGAGACTATATGTGCTCTCTCTGCCTCTTGTGTCTCAGTTTCCTCTAGGTCTCTGTCATGGGTTCCTGCTCCGCCCTGGTGGGCGCCTGTCTCGTCTGCTCCGCCCTGGTGGGCGTCTGTCTCGTCTGCTCCGCCCTGGTGGGCGCCTGACCTGCCAGAGTCACCTCACGTCTCCGCCGACCTGCCAGAGTCACCTCACGTCTCCGCCGACCTGCCAGAGTCACCTCACGTCTCCGCCGACCTGCCAGAGTCACCTCACGTCTCCGCCGACCTGCCAGAGTCACCTCACGTCTCCGCCGACCTGCCAGAGTCACCTCACGTCTCCGCCGACCTGCCAGAGTCACCTCACGTCTCCGCCGACCTGCCAGAGTCACCTCACGTCTCCGCCGACCTGCCAGAGTCACCTCACGTCTCCGCCGACCTGCCAGAGTCACCTCACGTCTCCGCCGACCTGCCAGAGTCACCTCACGTCTCTTCCGCCCCGCCAGAGTCACCTCACGTCTCTTCCGCCCCGCCCTGGTGGGCTCCTGTCTCATTGGCCCCACATGGACCTGGCCCTCCGTTCCCTCCCCCGGTTCCCCCTCCGCTCCACCGCCCTCCTGGATTGTGCCGGGTGTGTGTGAAGCGTCTGGAAGCCGCTCTTTGGGGGGGGGCTCTGTCATGAATCTGGTTGCCACTCACTACAACTGCACATCACCCATGGACTACATCTCCCATCATGCACTGCACACACACATTTCCGTCCACCATTACACCAATCACACAGCTGTCACCATTCACTCATCAACCCTGATTGCCTCACCACACCTGCACCTCATTCACTCACTCACATAAAAGCAGCACACAAACACTCACCCAGTGCGAAGTCTTGTTTTGCCCTGGCTTACATTCTGAGCGTTATTCTTCCTGCCATCTCTGTGTTTGACCCCGGACTGCCCGACCTTGGAACTCTGTGCCTGTGCCTGTGACCTCGACCCCTGCCTGGTATTGTTTACGTCTCTGCTCTGCCTCTGATATTCCTGTTTTTGCCTGCTGACCATTGCCCGTTTGTTTCTGCCTCTGCTCAATAAACATCTTGCTGCAAGTGAATCCACTCGCCTCAGACCAGTCATTACACACTGCGTGACTCAGTCTGTTAAAATGCATTTAGAATGATCACAAAACTGAAGATATGGAAGCAGAAAATGTATATATTTATATAATTTAATATAGTAAGTCAACATCACATGAAGAATGCCGTTTTTCTCAAAAAAATCACCATGATTACATAGGCCTGTAGTTTTTCTTTTTACAACAGTTCAAAAAACAATAAGTTAATTAAGAGACTTACGTTTTAGACACCATATTGCCTGTTTTTGCTCTATTTCGACAACAAAAATAATTCCATACACAGTTTTGCGTCTCTGACTCTGAGCAATGACGTGTTTCATTACTTGAATTAACCGTTTAAATGATTCTGTTCAATCGCAATGACTCTCTTATGAGTGACTTGCTGACACCTACTGGTGGTTCTAATTTAACATTTAAAGTATCTATATATTTTGTATTTCAAATGACTATTTAACATTTGTGACCCTGGCCTGGAGCACAAAACCAGTCTTAAGTCGCTGGGGTATATTTGTAGCAATAGCCAACAATACATTGTATGGGTCAAAATTATACATTTTTCTTTTATGCCAAAAATCATTAGTATATTAAGTAAAGATCATGTTCCATTAATATATTTTTTAAATTTCCTACTGTAAATATATCAAAACTAAGAGCTTAATTTGAACAACTTTAAAGGAGATTTTCTCAATATTTGGATTGTTTGCTCCCTCAGATTCCAGATTTTAAAATATTGTCCGATCATAGCAAACCATACATCAATGGAAATATTATTTATTCAGCTTTCAGATGATGTATAAATCGCAATTTAGGAAAATGGACCCTTATGGTTTTGTGGTTCAGGGTCACATTTTATGTCTTATTTATCAAAACATTATTTCTGCATTTGTAACTGCAGGCTGAATGCATTCATGTCAGTGTGTAATACATCTATGACACTTCAGATGAAGCTTCTGCGTTTCCTCTGCATTGCAGAGATGAATTTTGTTGATACTGATTTAATTTCCCTGGTAACAGCCTAAATGTGTTATTATTCTAAATAACTGATTCCTTTAATTAAAAACACCTAGTTTGAGATTTATAGGCCCATATCCCAGGTGTGTCAAACTCAGTTCCTGGAGGGCCACAGCCCTAAAGAGTTTAGCTCCAACCCTGCTCCAACACACACCATGTAGTTTTCAAATAAGCCTAAATGATTAGTGTAGCTGTATCAGATGTGTTTAATTAGGGTTATATCTACACTGTGTAGGGCTGTGGCCCTCCAGGTACTGAGTTTGACACCTTTGGTCTATCCCATTTTTTCCTCCCTCTCATTGTTAAAATGTAACTAAGTAATTTTTACTCTGAGTAAATTTTAAATGAGCTACTTTTTACTTTTACTTGAGTATATTTTTAGACTGGTACTTTTACGTGTACTTAAGTAAAATTTCAGTAATGTAATGGTACTTTTACTTGAGTAGAATATTTTTGTACTCTTTCCACCTCTGACCCTCAGCATATGCAAGTGTATACAGATGGCTCAAAGGATCCAGAACGTCAAACAACTGGGGCTGCGTTTTTAGTCCAAGGCAGTGGTTACCAGAGGATAAGTGGAGTAAAGCGAACATCTAATCATTTGGCAGTTTATACTGTAGAAATGATAGGAATACTCTTGGCATTGAAGTGGGTAGAGGAAAACAAACCTGATATTTTTTTTATTTGTTCTGACTCAGTTGCATTCTTAAACAGTTTGAGATCTTTTAAATCAAGTCACCAAGATATTCTTTTTAGTATCCTACAAATACATTCAAGAATTGTTCAGAATGATACATCAGTCAGTATTATATGTGTAATGATAACATATAATATATATATTGTTATAAGGGAAACAGGTCAATTTAGCTCAAAGGGAATCATTAATGATTTTATAGGGAATTTGAACAGACTCACTGTTTCACGGCGATTCACTGAACAAGCCGTATAACAAACTCTGCACTGGATATTAAAATACCAAAATATAGTGAAAACACTATTAAATAGCACAGTAACAAAATCGACAGATTAAGGCATTAACTTAGGAGCACAAAACACAAGATATTTATCTTTTCAATATAAACAAGACTTTATTTCTATAATGCTAAGACATGTAAACTAATCTACACATGAACACAAGCATTCACACATTCACGCGTTGCAGAAAGAGAGAAAGTGAGGAAAGGATTAGATTAAGAGAATGAGAATTTGATATCCCACGTTTACAGCAATATGTGCAATTGCATAAACCTGAACAATCATCAATCACATATTTAACACTCGCATTGACTTTTTCAATGAGGCTAAAATCTATTTTCAATATTACACCAGTTGCAGCAAAAGTCTGGGGTTTGTACTTGCAGCTTTTGTGTTTAAAGATTTCCCTTTGTCCTCCGTCTTTGCGGGAAAGGGTTTCTCCGAAGTCGCTGATTGGCTTAGAGTTCAGGAGTCTTGAAGTGGGCGTTGGTTCTTGACTGGTTTTGCAGAGTTTTTGTGCTGGTTGTCCTTGGCAAACGCAACTTCGCACACGAACTCACGGAAAGAAAATAAACTAAAGTAAAAGAATAAAAGGATGTAAAGAGACTAGGTGGCTTTTCTTCTCATCATGGTAGCAACTGGCTGGGTTGGCCCAGAGCACATGGCTGAAGAGAGAGTTCATTTTTCCAGAGAGTTCATTTTTCAGAGAGAAGGTGAATTCAAGAGAGAGGAATTCTTAAAAGAGCAGTTAGAGAATTTTAAGAGAGCGGGAGGAGAAGTGTGTCCTGGGTATTTAAACTCGGCTTTTTGACACCTCCCAATGGTTGTCTTGACCAATTAGGTCCTATGCTGGCTCTGGGTGCCGCTTTGTTGCTCCACCCAACCAATAAATCCACGTCATGGTCAGTCACATTGCCCGAATTTTACATTCTCTTGCAAAGTATCCTTTTGAATGTGATTTCTATAACCAGAATATGATGCATTTGACAGGAAATCAATCAAAAGAAATGATTGAAGCTATACTTATGACACTCATACATACCAAACATGACATTAACCCTTAAGGCTTACGCTATTCAATACTAATTAAAAGCACGACAAACACAATGATTAAAACAAGGATATTCAAATTTGTGGGTCACATACATAATATGCAGTTATGCATAGAAATGATTAGTTTCATTAACCATGAGAATGAAAGTATTTTAAGATGATTCTTAGGTCTTTTCAGCCGGATTCTTTGTCCTGTTGCAGGCTGTATTCAGACGGGCTGGAGCTAGGGTCTGATTTATGACTTCCTGCTGTTGTCTTGTGGAATTCGGCTCCTCATGTTTCAACCATGCTTCGATCGAATCTTGATTTGTCTGATTCGGTCCTTGATATACTACACACACCCCTTCGTTCGGCGAGGTGTTTAGCAGAAGACATCGTCGAGCGCTGGAAAAACAAAGGCAGAAGAAGCAGACAAAACACAGCAAACAACAAGACAACACCTCCATGACAGTTACTGTACTGGTGCCGGGCATTAGGTTATTCAATTTTGGAAATTATTGTTTTAATTCTTCGATCAAATTTTGCGACTAGATTTGTGTGTTTCTTCTAAGTTGTCTTAACTTAAGAATGTTCACATTTAGTTTCTAGTGAACTAATTTGTGGTAAAATGAATCGACCTATCGTGCATGGAGCTCTCTGGCTTTCCTTCAGTCTAGAGTGGCTTGCGGATATTAGGTGTAGCGAGTCAATCCTAATATCAGACCTTTGACCCTTGCAGGGTGTCTAGGTGTTTCACCTACTAAAGAAAGAGGGGAAGGAAAAGGATAGGTAAAAGAAGAACAAAACAAAACAAAGCTGCTGTGGGTTTTCCTAGCATGATTTGCAACTACTGTTGAGCTAGGATGTCATGTGCAGCTAGGGGGCCATGTACCTTAACTTCGTGTCAGGTGTTCTAACTCTTGTGAGGATAGCTATATGTTTCTTCATGGTGGTGTATGTAACTGTGTTGTGCTTAAGTTGGATATTCTACTTGTGGGAAGAATATGTTTGTTGAATGTGTTATCAGTAGATGTGGTTACCTCTGGGTGTAGGTAATGTTGTGTGTGTTAATGGTGTAGTGTATGTGTGGTCAGATCTGTTCCAGTCTGTGTTGTCTCCCCCCTTTTCAGGTATGTTAATGAAGACTGGCTCTCTTCATCCTTGGCTTGGATGTGGGCATGTCCATGATCTAATGGGGATCAGTCCAGAAAGGCAGGAAGTTCTTTAGCAGACAGTCGGAGGTAGTTTGGCATGGCTGGGTGAAGCTGGGATGCAAACTTTGTCTCCTTTGTTGCATTCCTCTTGCGCTACCTTCTGGATGTGGCAGACTTTCTGACCTTCTGTGCTTTGGTAGTTGCTGTTGCACAGACAGGAATGTGGTTCTAGGAGTTGGAGTTAATATAGCAGTTTGCTAGTGAGTGATGGGTGAGTGAGGTGATGTTCTCTGGTACCTCAGTTTTCATCAACGGTTGGCCGTGAGAGACTTGCTCGTCCTGTGTGGTTGTTGAACAGGTGCTTGTCATCTCGGATATGGTGGTGTACCATGCGATCGTCGGCCTTCCGTTCTGTCGCTGGTCACAGCGAGCATGACTCAATTTCGTAGTCATCCGTGTTCAGCTTATCTTGAAGGAACTCGTTCAGTTGGCTCATGACTTGTTCCATGTCTTCTGACGGTAAGCTGTATGGTTCTGGAGCATACTCAGCACTGTGCATGTCTGAGTAATGCTGAGGTGGGTTTCGTTGTCGCTTAACCCTACAAGATGCTCTTGGATGAGTCAGGCGATTACCTTTGGATGTCTGGTTAGGTTTCCAGTTGTTGCTATCTTTTGCGTTTCTTGAGGAGCGTGGCTGGTCCCATGGATTTTTCCAGAAGTTGGGCTGATAGCTTTCGTGGACATGGGGATCACGTTCTCTGTGCTCTTGATGGAGGACTCTGAAATTGTGATGCATCTGGGTGTCGTCCAGTGCAAGGCTTGAGTCTTTATTGACAGAGTTCAAGAGTGTGGATGTTTTGTTACCTTTCTTTGAGGCCATCTTCTGCTTGTTGTAGGCCTTCTGTGTTAGGTCACGCAACTGTTGGATGGTCATGGAGCGTGGACAGGCCATGACGCCTAGATGGTGGCTGACTCCAGGGTGCAGATTTCTTAGGAAGAGGCTTTTGAAGTTCACATCCTCTTCAAGGTCAGGTTCGTTGTGTGCACCAAAGTAGGCTTGTCGGAGTCGGTTGTAGTAAGCTTGTGGAGCCTCTTGTCGACCTTGTTTGGTTTCTAAGGCAGTTGACAGTCCATGTTCGGAGTCAGGGTCGGTAAACTCTTTAATCAGGACCTCACGAAGTAGCTGGTAGTCTGACTTCGTTCGACTGGGCTGTCGATCTAGGAAGTTTCGTACCTCGGAACTGGACGTGGCTCTAAGGAGGTATAACCTGTCTCTGTCAGTCACATGAGGTCTCATTTCTAGATAGAAGTCGATATCTTGAAGGTGGGCCTGGATGGTGTGCCCCCCTGTGGAGTTCGGGTTGAACTTGCTGACGTTTTTAGACAGCTTGTCGAGGTCTTTGATGATCATCCCAGGTGCAGCTCCAAGGTCTGCTTGGATGGGAGGTTTTCTTTCGTTGACAGGAAAGAGTTCTGTGGCGAAGGCAGGTGAGGTTTTGGGTTGTGCCCCTTCGCTTCTTTCGCTGTATACGAGTTCTTGGACATGGGACTCTGCTCTGCTCAGCAGTGGTGAGGCTGAGTGTGGTTTCTCTCGCTTTGGCTCTTGCTTCTGCTCATAAGCATGTTTGAGTCCTCTTCTGACCATGTAGAGCTGATCGTTGGTATCGTCTAGTTGTGGGGTCAGATTGTCCATTTCAATTCTGTACCTTTCAAGGTGGTCCTTCAGGGCACTTATTTCAGCATTCTTGTTGCTGATGTCATGCTTGGCTTTCTCTAGTAGCTGGTTGGCATACTGAAGTCTGTTTACCAGGTCTTTCTGGGCAGCCTTTGCATGTTGTTGATCAAGTTGAGCTACTGTCAGGGCTGCTTGGAGCTCCTTAACTTGTTCCGTTGTTTCCTGCTCGCTCTCGTTGGGTGCTTTGAGTTGATCTTGAACTTTCACTTCCAGCTTGTCTATGCGACGTTGAGCACATGTCAGTTCCTCTTGAAGGTGGGTGATGTGCTTGTCGCTCAGTTTCAGCTGGGTCGTGAAGGCATAGCTTAGGGAGCTGGTGGTTTTGACTAGCTCCTCATGGTTGTTATTCTGGCTTGAATCTTGTGTCAGGAATCTTCTCAGGACTAGGATTATTATTAAAAATAATAACAGTTCAAACGTCTTGGGGGTGAGGCTGTCTGTCGTGCCTCTCAGCCAAGTGTTCACATCTTCCCCTTGGGCAAGGGGGTCTGCAGTCTGCGGCATGTTGGCACGCTGGGGAGAAGAGAGGCTGACACAGATCTGTGTGGAGTGGAAGCTTATGTGTGGTGCGACAACTAAGTGTTATGTCAGTGGTTTGAACCACTGGTGAAGTGTGGTGATCACTGTGTTGGTCTCAGAGTATCTAGGTAGACTAGCGATGTGAAGACTTCGTCACTCTAATGAGGAAGAGGGAAAAGAGACAACGGTGAAAAACAAATTTAATTAAAATAAACAATTCCTTTTCTATTTTTTTTTTTTCAAATGAAGAAAATTCTTTTTTTTTTATTAAATGTTGTTATCAAGGAGGCAAACAATATTATTAAATCTTTGTCTTAGACAAACGAATATAATAATAATTCTGATATCTCTTTTCTTAGTCTGACAGAATTGACAACGCACACCTTACAGTTGGACCGCTCACAGGGAGGCTGCGAAGGCGACAGTTGCTCAACACTTATCTCTATTAAAATTGATCTCAGCGTTGCATGAGTTGTTAAAATTTGGATTGCGTTTTAAATATAGGGAGGTTAGGAAGAACAAAAGAAGGTTTGATTGCAATCAAATTCGTAAGGATGATTCACCTTTTGACAGGATTGTGTATCTCATACACTTAGAATTGATTGATGGTTCTTACAGGTCCCTACAAATGTGAAAAGTGAAGAGGAAAGAAAGGAGGATAGAACAGGAGGGAAGAGAAAGAGACAGTAAGTTGAGTGGATCGGTCCACTAGCAAGCAGTTATGCCCGACTACGCGTATAGTGTTGTTTTCAGTTGCTACACAACTATCAACAAAAATAAATTTTGGGTAAAAGAGATTTGTCTCTCTAATTTATTTGAACTCGTAGTGAGGGATAACAATGCGTCCTATTAAGGCTCAGGTGGGTCGTTCCCAAGCTAGGATACACAGAGGAAAGAAAATGGTAAGACAAAGTAAAATTGTAAAGTAATAAACAGGCAAAATAAGCAAATATGAAATTAAGTAAATGAGGAAATAAGTAAATAAAATAGTGGTTATGTTTATAACCAAAACAGGAAGAATTAGGGGTAAAACGCAATAAAGTAATGAGTGAGTATAAGTCTGAATAGAATCTACTTATATGGGTAATAAATCAATTAGGTAGAATAAGTTTACTTAAACTTTCAAAGTTCAATACTTATTTGTACCTAAAATGATTATGCCCAAAAGGGAATACTAGAAGGAAGGATCATATTAAACAATATGAGGGGGAAAATTAGAATGATTCCAAATAAATTTAATGTTTTAATTAAATTTGGATTTGGCACAATTAATAATTGTGAACTAGTATTTTCCTTTCTAGTAGAATTACAAATAAGTTGTAAAAAGGGAGAAATAAGGAAGAGAAAGACCAACAAGTATATTAGTTTAAATGTTTAAAGGGTTAAACCACTTTAGCTTTTCCAAACACACACTTTATTCAACCATTGGATGTTTAATGCTAACTTCTAACCTTTGCGGCTAATGGCTTTAGAATAGACTTCAATGTAAACACAACCGTGCCATTAGCAACAGCATGGAGTTTGTTTACAAAAGCATCGATGTACTGCGCGTGCGCAGTTCAAAGTTGCTCCGGAAGTATGTTAAGACTTTCGTGTCACAATCGTATCTGTGGCAACCAAAACAAACTAGTGGCTAGCACATTAATTGTTGCATTACAAATACAGTTAAGCATGTTACATTAAATGTTGGTGCATCTCAACACTGTACAAATAACAACACCGCTTGTTCTGCGATGTGGCGCTTAAACTTTCAGTTCGTTCAGAGTTAAACTTAAACCTTATTCAAATAACGGCTTTGTGCTTCGGTTGAGGAAACAGTGATCAGTGTATCACAAGCCCGTGTCCGTTTATATGGACATAAACACAACAGGGTTTCTTCGCTGTTGGTTCAAAGGTAAACTTTACTTGATAAAGCTTTTAAAGCTCCCATTCAAATCACTCTCGGACACGCGCAGTGTTTCGCGAGATTTAATTCACTTTGTGAGCAGTGTACACAAACAGGCAAGCATTATTCTCTAATGTTTAACCCAGGGAGTCATAGCATATATGATCTGACAATGGAACACGCACTGACGATCAAACTATGAATAAGGCTTTGATAAACAGGATTGAGGAACACGCTCAAAACTATTCTTTATCCACTGATTAATTTCCCTTTTAATTGCTGCAGTTTAGCTTCGTGCGGCTAACAGTTACTGAGATTATGGAGTAAGTTATAGCTATTAGATGACCTGGAACACGCAGGACATTATTTCAGCTATAACACAAGGCATTACAAGAAGAGAGGAAAACGCTCATATCCGACCTTATTCTCCGATCTCAAATGTTAACTTTGAGTTCCCTTACTGCAGTTGAACAAAGGAGAGGCGGACTCGAGTTACAACCTTCTCTGTGCTCATTCATTCAAGGAGGCGCGCGCTGCTGACGTCACTCACACATACGCACACATACCAGTCTCGATCTCAGATCTCATCCGTAAGAATATAAAAGATTAAATAACTTGGTTTATGCTCATAATTTAGATTAATCTGCCCGCAGCATCCTCCACCAATATGTAATGATAACATATAATATATATATTGTTATAAGGGAAACAGGTCAATTTAGCTCAAAGGGAATCATTAATGATTTTATAGGGAATTTGAACAGACTCACTGTTTCACGGCGATTCACTGAACAAGCCGTATAACAAACTCTGCACTGGATATTAAAATCCCAAAATATAGTGAAAACACTATTAAATAGCACAGTAACAAAATCGACAGATTAAGGCATTAACTTAGGAGCACAAAACACAAGATATTTATCTTTTCAATATAAACAAGACTTTATTTCTATAATGCTAAGACATGTAAACTAATCTACACATGAACACAAGCATTCACACATTCACGCGTTGCAGAAAGAGAGAAAGTGAGGAAAGGATTAGATTAAGAGAATGAGAATTTGATATCCCACGTTTACAGCAATATGTGCAATTGCATAAACCTGAACAATCATCAATCACATATTTAACACTCGCATTGACTTTTTCAATGAGGCTAAAATCTATTTTCAATATTACACCAGTTGCAGCAAAAGTCTGGGGCTTGTACTTGCAGCTTTTGTGTTTAAAGATTTCCCTTTGTCCTCCGTCTTTGCGGGAAAGGGTTTCTCCGAAGTCGCTGATTGGCTTAGAGTTCAGGAGTCTTGAAGTGGGCGTTGGTTCTTGACTGGTTTTGCAGAGTTTTTGTGCTGGTTGTCCTTGGCAAATGCAACTTCGCACACGAACTCACGGAAAGAAAATAAACTAAAGTAAAAGAATAAAAGGATGTAAAGAGACTAGGTGGCTTTTCTTCTCATCATGGTAGCAACTGGCTGGGTTGGCCCAGAGCACATGGCTGAAGAGAGAGTTCATTTTTCCAGAGAGTTCATTTTTCAGAGAGAAGGTGAATTCAAGAGAGAGGAATTCTTAAAAGAGCAGTTAGAGAATTTTAAGAGAGCGGGAGGAGAAGTGTGTCCTGGGTATTTAAACTCGGCTTTTTGACACCTCCCAATGGTTGTCTTGACCAATTAGGTCCTATGCTGGCTCTGGGTGCCGCTTTGTTGCTCCACCCAACCAATAAATCCACGTCATGGTCAGTCACATTGCCCGAATTTTACATTCTCTTGCAAAGTATCCTTTTGAATGTGATTTCTATAACCAGAATATGATGCATTTGACAGGAAATCAATCAAAAGAAATGATTGAAGCTATACTTATGACACTCATACATACCAAACATGACATTAACCCTTAAGGCTTATGCTATTCAATACTAATTAAAAGCACGACAAACACAATGATTAAAACAAGGATATTCAAATTTGTGGGTCACATACATAATATGCAGTTATGCATAGAAATGATTAGTTTCATTAACCATGAGAATGAAAGTATTTTAAGATGATTCTTAGGTCTTTTCAGCCGGATTCTTTGTCCTGTTGCAGGCTGTATTCAGACGGGCTGGAGCTAGGGTCTGATTTATGACTTCCTGCTGTTGTCTTGTGGAATTCGGCTCCTCATGTTTCAACCATGCTTCGATCGAATCTTGATTTGTCTGATTCGGTCCTTGATATACTACAGTGTCCCAGCACATATAGGAATAAACGGAAATGAAGAAGTGGATAAGTTAGCAAAGCAAGCATTACAGAGAGAAACAATAGAGATACAAGTTCTGTTAAGTAAATCAGAGATTAAGGTTTTAATCTGGAATAAAGTGAGTAAAGAATGGCAAGTTAAGTGGAACAATGGGGAAAAGGGTAGATTCCTTTTTAGTTTAATAAATAAAGTAAATCCAAATATAAAGTGTATAGGCAAGTCGAGGAAAGAGGTCATCTTTCACAAAATATTATTAGGACACTCAAATTTAAATAGCAAACTTAAAATATTAGGGAAACATCCAAATGGTTTATGTGAATACTGTAATGATGAAGAACGTCTAGGTTACGTACGTAACCCCCTGTTCCCTGATGGAGGGAACGGAGACGTTATGTCATGATGACATAGGGGATTTACCTGGAAGCCCCGAACATCTCTGACTAAGAGAAAACGCCAATGAAATTGGCTAGTGGATTTTGCATACCTGAGCCACTCCCCGTGCATACGGGTATAAAAGGGCGACAGGTGCATCCACTCATTAGGTTTTACGATGAGGAGCCGAGACGAGTCCCTGGCAACCAGCGATGGTTCAAGATTGTGGCATGGGGACATAATGTCTCCGTTCCCTCCATCAGGGAACGGGGGTTACGTACGTAACCTAGACGTTCCCTATCTGTCGGTCACTACGAGTTATGTCGTGACGACATAGGGGTCCTATGGAAAGCGCCACAAGCTGAACCCCGTCACAACCTTGTGGCATGCAGATGTTGACAAGCGAGTGCGTGACAGACAAATGCCATGCAAGAGGTTGCAACCTTCCTACCGCTTCAGCGCAAATTCGCTAACCTTGGTGCCCACCGGGACCACTAAGTACATCGCTGCTGGAGATAGCCAAGCCGCTGTTCCTTTCCCCACGGAATCGGAAGGGATTTCGACCTTCAGTGAAAGACAGCTTCAGGTCTTTCCTATTTGTTGTTACAGCTTGTCGTAACGGCAGGGAAGCGAGCCTTAAAGAGAAGGGCGCTACGGAGGCCACATCCTGCCCGAAGGGAGGTAACATGTGGAGACACTGATATGGACTGGCCCAGGCTTGGGGCAGTACTACATACGACTGGACTCTGGGGCAGATCCTACCTAGGAGTAGGGAGGGGGGCTGCCAGCAGAACCTGACAGAAGCTCTGTCACAGGGAAGACACGGGTTTACCGTGAGGGAAACCTTACCGTGGAAGAATACACATATGGGATTACCCGAAGGGGAATCAGGCCATACGGACACCTAGCCCAGTACAGGGGCTGACCGGAGACCCGGGCGAGCTAACACCAGTACTGGGCCTGGCGTCAGACTGCTCCACCCAGTCTGACTGCCGGGGGTGCTTGGAGGATTCCACCAGGGTTCACCGTCCGGGGAACTGAACTGGGGGAAAAAAAGGCGCTCGTATCCCCGGGTGAGGGGGAATAGCGCAGCAAGCGTGACACCGGCCAGTTCTTCCCGCCCATTACTTACCCAACACACGGGAAGAAACTGGCTCAACGCGGAGATTGTAGAATCTTGCGAAGGTGTTCGGTGTCGCTCGGGGACTCGGGGGAGGCAAACAGGTCTACCTGAGCTTCCCCGAATCGACTCCAGATCAGCCGGATCGTCTCGGGATGGAGTCGCCACTCTCCGGGGAACGTGAGCTGTCGTGAGAGCGCGTCGGCCGCACGATTGAGCTGCCCCGGGATGTGAACAGCACGCAGTGACTTGAACTGCGTGTGACTCCAGAGGAGGAGATGGCGGGCGAGCTGTGACATGCGGTGTGATCGTATACCCCCAGCCAGTTGATATACGAGACCGCCGCAGTGTTGTCCGTGCGGACTAGCACGTGCTTGCCCAACAGCAGTGGCCGGAACTGCCGCAAGGCTAAATGCACTGCCCACAGCTCTAGGCAGTTGATGTGCCAAAGCAGTCGGGGCCCTGTCCAGAGCCCCAAGGCTGCCTGCCCGTTGCATGTAGCGCCCCAGCCCGGGACCCGGGAGTGTAGCCAGTGCTGAAGTGGTCTCATATGAAGCAATCCGAGCAGCTTGACTGCAGCTGTGGATGCCATATGCCCCAGGAGCCTTTGAAACTGTTTCAGTGGTACCACATTCCTGCCTCTGTAGGAACTCAGGCAGTTCAGCACTGCTTGGGCACGTTCCTCCGTGTGGCGTGCCGTCATACTCACCGAGTCTAACTCCACACCAAGAAAATAGATTCTCTGCACAGGGGAGAGCTTGCTCTTTTCCCAGTTGACCCGAAGCCCCAACTGGCTGAGGTACCGGAGCACCAAGTCCCTGGGATCGCTCAACTCCTCTCTGGATTGGGCTAGGATAAGCCAATCGTCGAGGTAGTTGAGGATCCTGACACCCACCTCCCGTAACGGGGTAAGGGCGCCTTCTACGACCTTCGTGAACACACAGGGAGACAGGGAGAGCCCGAAGGGGAGGACTCTGTACTGCCCTGCCCGACCTTCGAACGCAAACCGTAGGAACGGTCTGTGTCACAGAAGGATCCAAACATGAAAGTAAGCATCCTTCAGGTCGATCGCTGCAAACCAATCCTGGGGCTGGATGCATTTAATAATGCGCCTGCGCGTCCGCATCTTGAACGGGAGCTTGTATAAAGCCCGGTTCAAAACTCGCAGATCCAGGATTGGTCGAAGGCCACCACATTTATTGGGTATGATGAAGCAAGGGCTGTAAAACCCGTGCCTCCTCTCGGCTGGAGGGACCGGCTTGATTGCGTCCTTTGCCAGGAGGACAGCAATCTCCTCGCGCAAGACAGGGGCGTTCCGGACTGCCACCGACGTCTCCAGAACGCCGTTGAACTTGGGAGGTCGCCTGGCGAACTGAATCGCGTAGCCGAGTCGAACAGTGTGCGTGAGCCAGCGAGACAGGCTGGGCAGCGTGAGCCACGCCTCCAGACACTGTGCAAGTGGCTCCAACAGCACAATCGACATACCTGTGGTGGTGCAGCGAAAGGGAGTAGGGGTGGATGGTACAGAAGGCGGTGCGTTCTGAGGCATCCTCACCGGGAGGAATGTCGTCCCCGAACCGTACTCTCTTGGCTACTGGCAAAATGGGTCGTGGGCGAGAGTGAGGAAGCAGGGCGTCGCACACTGTCGTCCCATGGACCTGAGAACCCGGAGGAAAAGGAAATTGCTCTTTCTTGAGAAAGTGAGAAGGCGGAACAGAAACGGAAGATTCTCCTCCCGGCCCTCCACCAGGGGAAGGAGCGGCGCTGTTCTCGCCGTCTCCTGAGAAAGAGCAAATTCCAACATCCCCGGTTGCCCGCGTCAGGGCCGCTTCGTCGACTTCCTGGACGACCTGGGGCCTGGCTGGGACGCGGGGGGTGCCGCTCACCTGCGAGAGGCTCGACGCGCCGGCCAAGGTATCGATTCGGCCTGGGGCGGAGCAGCTCTGGAGGACGCAGGAGGGCGCCCACGGGGGGCTGAGGCCTGGCCCCGGGGGCAGCGGTGGATGGTGCATCACGCCGGGGCAGGTGTGCTGGATCGCCTCGGTCTGCTGCTGTACCGCCGAGAACTGCTGAGCAAAGCCCTCGACGGTGTCGCCGAACAGCCCTGCCTGGGAGATGGGGGCGTCGAGAAAGCGTGCCTTGTCAAAGTCCTTCATCTCTACCAGGTTGAGCCAGAGATGGCGCTCCTGGACCATCATGGTGGACATCGCCTTCCCGAGGGACCGCGCCGTGACTTTCGTCGCTCGTAGAGCGAAGTCAGTCGCCGTGCGCAGCTCCTGCATCAACCCCGGGTTGGTACTACCCTCGTGCACCTGTTTGAGCGCCTTGGCTTGGTGAACCTGCAGGATAGCCATGGCGTGCAGGGCGGAGGCTGCCTGGCCCACAGCACTATAAGCTTTGGCCGCGAGAGCGGCTTTCAGCTTACAGGCCTTGGACGGGAGACACGGACGGTTCCTCCAAGTGGCGGCGTTCCGTGGGCACAGGTGCACCGCGATCGCTCTCTCCACCTGGGGAATGCCCGCGTACCCCCTGGACACTCCGCCGTCGAGGGTAGTGAGGCTGGAGGAGGCGGACGAGGGGCTTCTGGCCGTGAAAGGGGCCATCCACGACCTCGTCAGCTCCTCATGCTCCTCAGGCAGAAAAAATTGGTGTCAGTCTGGAGCCCTGGGCTTTGTTTGTAAACATTTTTGTTAGTGAAATAGAGCAAAAGACATTATTACAATTTAAGCCACTTAAAATTAAATAATTTTTAATTGAATTGTTGCCCTGACATGAAGAAAAGTCTGCCACAGACCATGCTAACAAAACATATAATCCCTCTAAATGTGTGTGTCTCATAGAAAGACAGTGTATGTATATAATATAATTAAGTTGGCTTGGGAAAGCCAACTTACTGATGTAGCTTTTAAACTTATACTTATTATTATTCTTACGAGACTAAATTTCTGACTGCTACTCCTCCTAGAGCTTTAACTCTACAGACTCCAAACTCAGCCCAAATCTTCAGACTGATCTCGCCGGGTGTGCTATATCTTTTCTAAGCGATCGGGTTTATGCTAATCGTACAATTAGCGAAAAACCGCGCAAAAAAACGCATCGACAATGCATGGCGGCAAACTTCGACGGGTTGTAGCGCAGAGCGAGAATTTCGTAGAAACTTGTGAATCACAACATTTGAAGAGGCTATCAAGCTGAGCGAGATCATACTCCGCAGTGGGGTATAAGTTTTACCCCTGGGGCTCAAGAGCCCCCCAAAATTGTCACATAGACTTACATGGTGAGGGGACGGCCCATGAAACAGCATATACGTTTAAACTACAATGTAATTTACATAGGAAATGATCTATTGACTCTTTCTATCTACTGACTATATCTATCTATCTATCTATCTATCTATCTATCTATCTATCTATCTATCTATCTATCTATCTATCTATCTATCTATCTATCTATCTATCTATCCATCCATCCATCTATCTATCTATCTATCCATCTATGCTAACAACATGCTAGTCAGATGCTAATCACGCTAGCAACATGCTAGCAACATGCTAATAACACTAGCAACATGCTAGCAACATGCTAATCACGCGATCAACATGCTAGCAACATGCTAATAATGCTAAAATCATGCTAGCAACATGCTAATCATGCTAGCAAAATGCTAATCATGCTAAAATCATGCTAGCAACATGCTAGCAACATGTTAATCATGCTAGCAACATGCTTATCACGCTAGCAACATGCTAAAATCATGCTAGCAAATGCTAGCAACATGCTAATCAAGCTAGCAACATGTTAGTCACATGCTAATCACGCCAGCAACATGCTAATCATGCTAGCAACATGTTAGCAACCTGCTAATCATGCTAAAATCATGCTAGCAACATGCTAGCAACATGCTAATCATGCTAGCAACATGCTAGCAACATGCTAATCATACTAAAATCATGCTAGCAACATGTTAGCAAACATGCTAATCATGTTAGCAACATGCTAGCAACATGTTAATCATGTTAGCAACATGCTAGTCACATGCTAATCACGCTAGCAAACATGCTAATCACGCTAGCTACATAATAAAATCATGCTAGCAACATGCTAGCAACATGCTAATCATTTTAGCAACATGTTAGCAACATGCTAATCATGCTAGCAACATGCTAGTCACATGCTAATCATGCTATCAACATGCTAACAACATGCTAATCACGTTAAAATCATGTTAGCAACATGCTAATAATGTTAAAATCATGCTAGCAACATACTAATCATGCTAGCAACATGCTAGCAACATGCTAATCATGCTAGCAAACAAGCCAGCAACATGCTAATCATGCTAGCAACATGTTAGCCACATGCTAATCATGGTAACAACATGCTAGCAACATGCTAGCAACATGCTAATCATGCTAGCAACATGTTAACAACATGCTAATCACGTTAGCAACATGCTAATCATGCTATCAACATGCTAGCAACATGCTAATCATGCTAAAATAATGCTAGCAACATGCTAACAACATGCTAATCATGCTAGCAACATGCTAGCAACAGGCTAATCATGCTGAAATCATGCTAGCAACATGTTAGCAACATGCTAATCATGTTAGCAACATGCTAACAACATGTTAATCACGCTAGCAACATGCTAGCAACATGCTAATCACGCTAGCAACATGCTAGCAACATGCTAACAACATGCTAATCACGCTAGCAACATGCTAGTCACATGCTAATCATGCTAGCAACATGCTAACAACATGCTAATCACACTAAAATCATGCTAGCAACAATGCTAGCAACATACTAATCATGCAAGCAACATGCTAGCGACATGTTAATAATGCTAACGACATGCTAGCAAAACATGCTAATAATGCTAAAATCACGCTAGCAAAAAATGCTAATCATGCTAAAATAATGCTAGCAACATGCTAACAACATGCTAATCACGCTAGCAACATGCTAGCAACATGCTAATCACGCTAGCAACATGCTAACAACATGCTAACAACATGCTAATCACGCTAGCAAACATGCTAGTCACATGCTAATCATGCTAGCAACATGCTAACAACATGCTAATCACACTAAAATCATGCTAGCAACATGATAACAACATGCTAATCATGCTAAAATCATGCTAGTAACATGTTAGCAACATGCTAATCATGCTAACAACATGCTAGCAACATGCTAGCAACATGCTAATCATGTTAACAACATGCTAATCATGCTAGAAACATGCTAGCAACATGTTAATCACGCTAGCAACATGCTAGCAACATGCTAATCATGCTAAAATCATGCTAGCAACATGCTAGCAAATTGCTAATCATGCTAGCAACATGCTAGCAACATGCTAATCACGCTAGCAACATGCTAGTCACATGCTAATCATGCTAGCAACATGCTAACAACATGCTAATCACACTAAAATCATGCTAGCAACATGATAACAACATGCTAATCATGCTAAAATCATGCTAGCAACATGCTAGTCACATGCTAATCATGCTAGCAACATGCTAACAACATGCTAATCACGTTAAAATCATGTTAGCAACATGCTAATAATTCTAAAATCATGCTAGCAACATACTAATCATGCTAGCAACATGCTAGCAACATGCTAATCATGCTAGCAAACAAGCCAGCAACATGTTAATCATGCTAGCAACATGTTAGCCACATGCTAATCATGGTAACAACATGCTAGCAACATGCTAGCAACATGCTAATCATGCTAGCAACATGTTAGCAACATGCTAATCACGTTAGCAACATGCTAGCAACATGCTAATCATGCTAGCAACATGCTAATCATGCTAAAATCATGCTAGTAACATGTTAGCAACATGCTAATCATGCTAACAACATGCTAGCAACATGCTAGCAACATGCTAATCATGCTAAAATCATGCTAGCAACATGCTAATCATGTTAACAACATGCTAATCATGCTAGAAACATGCTAGCAACATGCTAATCACGCTAGCAACATGCTAGCAACATGCTAATCATGCTAAAATCATGCTAGCAACATGCTAATCACGCTAGCAACATGCTAGTCACATGCTAATCATGCTAGCAACATGCTAACAACATGCTAATTACACTAAAATCATGCTAGCAACATGATAACAACATGCTAATCATGTTAAAATCATGCTAGTAACATGTTAGCAACATGCTAATCATGCTAACAACATGCTAGCAACATGCTAATCATAATAAAATCATGCTAGCAACATGCTAATCATGCTAGAAAAATGCTAGCAACATGCTAATCACGCTAGCAACATGGTAGCAACATGCTAATCATGCTAAAATCATGCTAGCAACATGTTAATCATGTTAACAACATGCTAGTCACATGCTAATCACGCTAGCAAACATGCTAATCACGCTAGCTACATAATAAAATCATGCTAGCAACATGCTAGCAACATGCTAATCATGCTAGCAACATGCTAGTCACATGCTAATCATGCTAGCAACATGCTAACAACATGCTAATCACGTTAAAATCATGTTAGCAACATGCTAATAATGCTAAAATCATGCTAGCAACATACTAATCATGCTAGCAACATGCTAGCAACATGCTAATCATGCTAGCAAACAAGCCAGCAACATGCTAATCATGCTAGCAACATGTTAGCCACATGCTAATCATGGTAACAACATGCTAGCAACATGCTAATCATGCTAGCAACATGTTAGCAACATGCTAATCACGTTAGCAACATGCTAGCAACATGCTAATCATGCTAGCAACATGCTAATCATGCTAGCAACATGCTAGCAACAGGCTAATCGTGCTGAAATCATGCTAGCAACATGTTAGCAACATGCTAATCATGTTAGCAAAATGCTAACAACATGCTTATCACGCTAGCAACATGCTAGCAACATGCTAATCACGCTAGCAACATGCTAACAACATGCTAATCATGCTAGCAACATGCTAGCAACATGCTAATCACGCTATCAACATGCTAATCATGCTAAAATCATACTAGCAACACGCTAGCAACATGCTAGCAACATACTAATCATGCTAGCAACATGCTAGCGACATGTTAATAATGCTAACGACATGCTAGCAACATGCTAATAATGCTAAAATCACGCTAGCAAAAAATGCTAATCATGCTAAAATAATGCTAGCAACATGCTAGCAACTTGCTAATCATGCTAATTAGCAACATGCTAATCATGCTAAAATCATGCTAGCAACATGCTAGCAACAAATCAAATCAAATCAAATCAAATCAAATCACTTTTATTGTCACATCACCACAGCACAAGTGCCTTGGTGAGTGAAATTCTTATGAGCGTGCTCCAGACAGTGCAGAAAAACAACAGCAATTTACATATGGACAGACAGTGCAAAAAAGCAACAGCAATTTACATATGGACAGTACATATTTACAGACTGTACAGAAGACAATGTGCAAAATACACATACATATACTCAGTACACATAGTGTACTATAAAGACATACTTAATTATCAACGACACATTATACACCGTATGTACACATCTACATTATGTACAGTATCTATACATAATGTAGTCTATGCATAGTAATAATGTGAGGTGCAACAGATTATAAATTAACAGCAGATTGGTTGGTTGAGCAGCAGGTAGATGTGCAAAGGTGCAACAGATTATGCATATGCAGTGTCGTGGATGTGTATTGTATGGTGTCCAGTGATAGCAGATAGGTTGTGATTAGTGCAGTGTGTGCGTGTAGTCCAGTTGAACGGTGTTAAAGTGCAGTGCATGGCATGTTGTGTGAGTGGGAGTGTGATGTAGGTGAGTTATTTGTGACTGTTCATTAGCCTGATAGCCTGAGGGAAAAAGCTGTCCCTCAGTCGGCTAGTGCGGGATCGGATGCTGCGGAAACATCGCCCTGAGGGCAACAGAGAGAGCAGTCTGTGGGACGGGTGGCTGGAGTCTTTGATAATCCTCCGGGCTTTCCTTGTACACCGCCTGGTGTAGATATCCTGGAGGGAGGGAAGCTCACCTCCAACAATGTGGCGGGCAGTTCGCACGACCCTTTGCAGAGCCCTGCGGTTGCCAGCGGTGCTGTTTCCAAACCAGGCGGTGATACAGCCGGTCAGGATGCTCTCCACAGTGCAGGTGTAGAAGGATCTGAGAATTCTGGGGCTCGTTCCAAACTTCCTCAGCCGTCTCAGGAAGAAGAGACGCTGATGTGCCTTCTTCAGCACTGCATCTGTGTGAGCAGACCATGTGAGATCCTCAGTGATGTGAACGCCGAGGAACTTAAAGCTGGTCACCCGCTCCACAGGTGTCTTGTCGATGGTGATGGGTGTGTGTTCTCTGCTCTGTCTCCTGTAATCCACCACCAGCTCCTTGGTCTTGTCGATGTTGAGTGAGAGGTGGTTCTCCTGACACCATTTAGTCAGGGTACTCACCTCCTCTCTGTAGGCCGTCTCATCGTTGTCGGTGATCAGGCCTATCACCGTTGTGTCATCAGCAAATTTGACGATGACATTGGAGCTGTGTGTAGCTGTACAGTCGTGTGTGTACAGGGAGTACAGGAGTGGGCTGAGGACGCAACCCTGCGGTGCACCAGTGTTGAGGATCAGGGGGGATGATGTGTTGTTGCCCATTCTGACCACCTGACTTCTGCCTGTCAGGAAGTCCAGGATCCAGCTGCACAGAGATCTGTTCAGTCCTAGAGTCTGGAGCTTCGCAACCAGTGTGGCAGGCACTATAGTGTTAAATGCTGAACTATAATCCACGAACAGCATCCTCACATAGGTGTTTTTATTTTCCAGGTGGGAGAGAGCAGTGTGCAGGGTGAAGGCAATAGCATCGTCTGTGGAACGGTTACTGCGGTATGCAAATTGTAGTGGGTCCAGTGAAGCAGGCAGCACAGAGCAGATGTAGTCTCTGACCAGCTTCTCAAAACACTTGCTGAAGATGGGGGTCAGAGCAACGGGCCTCCAGTCATTCAAGCATGTGATTTTGTTTTTCTTTGTTATGGGCACAATGATGGATTTTTTGAAGCATGAGGGAACCACAGACAGAGAGAGGGACAGATTGAAAATATCTGTAAAAACCCCGGCTAGCTGGAAAGCGCATGCTGTGAGCACACGGCCTGGTATCCCATCTGGGCCTACGGCTTTACGGATGTTCACCCGTTTGAAGGATCGGGTTACATCCGCGACAGAAAGGGTGAGTGGACTGATCTCTTCTGCGGCAGCCGCGGCAGCACTCTCTGTGTGTGCGGTGTTATCAGCCTCGAACCGAGCATAAAAGGTGTTGAGCTCGTCCGGTAGAGAGGCGGCAATGTTCACAGTAGCCGGTTTATTCCCTTTAAAGCCTGTGATGTTGTTGATGCCCTGCCACATGCTTCTTGGGTTATTGTTGTTGAAGTGTTCTTCAACTTTGTTTTTATAAGTTCGTTTGGCTGCTTTGATGGATCTCCTGAGATTGTAACTGGCTTGTTTCCGATCGTCAGAGTTTCCGGATTTAAAGGCAGATGTCCGCGCTGACAAGGCTGATCGAACATCGCTGTTAATCCACGGTTTTTGGTTGGGGTAGATCCGGATTGTTTTGGTCGGAACTACATCGTCTATACACTTCCTGATGAAACACGTGACCGTATCTGAATACGCCTCTATGTCGTCTTCAGACGCTGCCCGGAACATGTCCCAGTCCACGTGATCAAAACAGTCCTGTAGTATAGCGTCCAATTGGTCAGACCAGCAATGAACTGTCCTGAGAGCGGGTGCTTCACGTTTCAGTTTCTGCCTATAAGCAGGCAGGAGCAGAACGGAAGAGTGATCCGATTTGCCGAAAGGTTGGCGGGGGAGGGACTTGTATGCGTCCCGGAAGGGGGTGTAACAATGGTTGAGTGTACGATCTCCACGCGTGTTGATGGTGACGTGTTGAAAGTATTTTGGAGCTATTGTTCTGAAGTTAGCTTTATTAAAGTCCCCTGTGACAACAAAAGCTGCATCTGGGTGCGCGGTTTCCTGCTCACTTATATTCCTGTACAGTTCCTTGAGTGCCTGGTCTGTGTTGGCTTGGGGGGGATATAAACAGCCGTGATTATGATCGCTGTAAATTCCCTCGGTAGCCAGAACGGTCGACACAGAAGCGTATGAAATTCCAGATCAGGGGAGCAGAAGGATTTAATAGAGTGTATGTTCCTTTCATCACACCACGAGTTGTTAATATAGAAACACACACCTCCACCTCTGCTTTTCCCTGTGAGCTCTTCCGTTCTGTCCGAGCGGTGCACGGAGAAGCCCGTGAGCTCGATGCCTGAGTCTGGAACAATAGCAGACATCCAGGTTTCTGTGAGGCAAATAACACAGCAGTCCCTTGTTTCTCGTTGGTATGAGATGCGCGCCCGCAGTTCACAGAGTTTGTTATCCAGTGACTGAACGTTGGCCAGTAAAATGGTTGGAAGAGGAGGTCGGAAAGCACGGCGTCTCAATCTGATGAGAACGCCAGCTCTTTTTCCTCGTTTTCGGCGGCGGCGTTTCCTCGATTTCGCAACCCACACAAAGGGCTCTGATATGGTCTCTGTGAACACTCCACCGGCATTCAGAAACTCAAAGTCCGGTTTGCGTTGCGCGACGGAGGAACCAATGTTCAAAAGCGTGTCTCTATCGTAGACAGTTATACTAACAACATCTAACACATAAAACAACAAAAAAACAAATAAAACATACGAAAAACTGCAAAGTTTTCCCGGAGCACGCAACACGGCTGCCATCCTCGGCGCCATCTTGCTTTACCATGATTAGCAACATGCTAACATGCTAATTAGCAACATGCTAATAATGCTAAAATCATGCTAGCAACATGCTATTAACATGCTAGCAACATGCTAAAATCATGCTAGCAAAACACGCTAGCAACATGCTAGCAACATGCTAATCATGCTAGCAACATGCTAGCAAACATGTTAATCATGCTAACGACATGTTAGCAATATGTTAATCATGCTAAAATCACGCTAGCAACATGCTAATCATGCTAGCAACATGCTAGCAACATGCTAATCATGCTAAAATCATGCTAACAACATGTTAATCATGCTAGCGACATGCTAATCATGCTAAAATCATGTTAGCAACATGCTAACAACATGCTAATAATGCTAGCAACATGCTAGTCACATGCTAATCATGTTAACAACATGCTAATCACGCTGGCAACATGTTAAAATCATTCTAGAAACATGCTAGCAACATGCTAATCATGCTAGCAAAACATGCTAGCAAAATGCTAATCATGTTAAAATCATGCTAGCGACATGCTAGCAACATGCTAGCAACATGCTAATCATGTTAGCAACATGCTAGCAACATGCTAATCATGCTAGTTACATGCTAAACATGCTAACAACATGCTAATCATGCTAAAATCATGCTAGCGACATGCTAGCAACATGCTAATCATGCTAGCAACATGCTAGCAACATGCTAATCATGCTAGCAACATGCTAATCATGCTAGTCACATGCTAAACATGCTAGCAACATGGTAATCATGCTAAAATCATGCTAGCAACATGCTAATCAAGCTAGCAATCTATCTATCTATCTATCTATCTATCTATCTATCTATCTACTGACTCTATCTATCTATCTATAATCTGAATCTATCTATCTATCTATCTATCTATCTATCTATCTATCTATCTATCTATCTATCTATCTATCTATCTATCTATCTATCAACTATCTATCTATCTATAATCTGAATCTATCTATCTATCTATCTATCTATCTATAATCTGAATCTATCTATCTATCTATCTATCTATCTATCTATCTATCTATCTATCTATCTATCTATCTATCTATCTATCTATCTTTTTTTATATAAACTTCGTACTTCAAACTGCTAGCTTTTAAAACTAAATAAAAGGTCAGACTTTCTCAAGCCAACTTCAAAGTTTGTTCACAAACTTTTTTATCTAGTTCTATAATGAAATAGCCTATATATAGGCAATTTATTGCTTCAAAGTGACAGGGCTCAGTAACCAACAACCTAATTTGACAGATGGCAAGATCTGCTATAACTTCTTATCGATGCCACTTTACATGTCAGTCAGAAGTACGAGCTTCAGTGGGCGGTTTCTGACGGGAATAATCTGCGGTTCGTGATTTTAATGCGCTTGAAAACTCAGTGATGATGATGAGTACAGGGCATGGTAATAAAAACATTCGGGGCTTTTCTGAAAAGCTGTCAGTACCGTCCCTGACTAAAACATTTTTCTGTCAGTAACGTCCCTGACTAAAACATGCCTCAAAAATATGAACAAAAAAGTATGATACCACTAACCATTTTATGCACCACTATTAAAGAGCCCTGAATGATGTAATTTCTGTTGAAAAGTTAATTTTGTTAAAAGGTGGCCAGAAATGACAGATTAAGTGAATATTTGAATGAAATGTTTGGTCAATATTAAACAAGGATTTGATCGTCCTGTTAGTATAACAGCAGCTATTACCAGGCCTTTGGCTCCCTTTACAGGCATTTGTAATAACATGTAATGTACATAAATTGTTTATTTTGTATTATATTGTGAAGCTATTTTCAGTGTTATTGAATGAAACCATATAAATATTATTTAACCAATCATTATTGCCTCTTTGTTTTTATATAATGCATTTTTAAATCATTTTAAAGGCTGTTGTTGGCTTAGGTCTGTTTTCATAAACACAAAAAATATTATTTCATTACTTCTTTGTAAATTAGCTATTATTTGAAGGAACAAAACCATGGCTAATTTGCGGTTAGAACCATGGTTTTTGGTTTTATTTGTGTTTAAACCATGGTTAATTGTCATAAGTGAACATGGAAACTCAGAGAGGATATTAGATGTGTTGTTGGTGGTGAAATTATTACTGACATTAAAACACGTTATTAACATCAACAGCCAAACAAGTTTGACAGGATTATGAATATGGTTGAAAGTGATGCACGGGTTCGTTTTCACCTTTCTTCTTTTTCATTTTTCCCCCTTGGTGTCGTTTACTGATGTCTTATCATGGGCATAGTTGTCCATCAATTATGATCATTTGCAAACATGAGGTGCGAGCGGTCGCGGGAATGACACGACACAGTTGATTCTTTTGAGCATCTGGATGGTTTTGTGAAAAGCTTCTATAAATTAATTTAGTTGAACCACCGCTTTAGAAACGGTGGGAAACAGAAATATTACCGAATCCCAGGAATGACCCTGTTAACAAACCCATATTGTAGTATTTAGATTTTACATTGTGACTAATGTTATGTCGTCCATGCAGCTGGTTTTGTTTTAATGTGCTGGCCTATGTGGAAATATGTGCATAATGAGCCATGACAAGAGGATCTTTTTCATGGAGGTTACTGAACTTTTTGAACAATGTAGTCACACGGTGCACTCAACAGTACAAGCTGCAGATACACACAGTTTGTATGTCGTTGTTGCCGTTGATCGGTGCTCTTGCTCCGGCACAGAATGGCAGATTCTAACCGTGTGATGAGCATGCGAGCAACCTCCAAAATACTTTAATGAAAGACAATTTTACTAAAGATTGATTAGTGTGCACGAGAAATGTTTGATTTTATGATCCATGAGGATCGAGCTGCAAATGAAGAACAAAAGAGGTCAAATGTCACCTCAGAGGTCACAGATCATCAAATATATTTCTATAAAAAGTGTTACATGACAACAGAATAAATGAGAACAATAGGATATAACGTCAAACTGAATTATGTCTATTGAACATGAGAGGACGAAACTTCATCTGGTTATGAAAAGTACATTGTTCTTCAAGCAATGACATCATTTCAAAATGATTTTGTTTAAAAGTGTTTTGTTATTCCTTTAAAAAATTTAAACATTTACTAAAACTAAATGAGTGAGTGTGTCATCATCTGCGGTGTTTCTGCTCTCAGTGTGTTGAAGTGTTGTTTCTGGAGTTTGTGTTCACTCGGGTGGAATAGAGGTTTTTGTACGACCGCTTCATTTAGAAAAAAAAAAAAAATATATATATATATATATATATATATATATATGAAATGTCATAAAAATCCATAATCATAAACCAAGAATCAGTCATTCTGACAGTAATTGTGTAAGACTGTAAATCTTTCAGTGGGTTAAATAGAAATCATCACCTCCAGACAGAAGAAGTGACTGAATGCAGTCTGTTCAGTTTGATTGACAGGAATCTATATATTACACCTAAAACATGATGATCATATTAAAACACTGACTTGCTTTCTTCAAGAATATACTATTTCTGTTATAATGATATTGTGTGATTAGTGTTTGTTTTGATCAGTGTCGTGTGTGATTGTGTTGTAGAGCAGCTGCAGTATCTCTCAGCTGTATCAGTGCAGTCACTGTGACTCTGACTGACGGAGGTTTTTGTACGACTCTTTATCACTGTGTGAACACATGTTTACTGTTTGGATAGTGGAAACTCTGACAGTAATAATCTCCTGTATCTTCTTTCTGGACTCCACTGATGGTCAGAGTGAAATCACTGCCAGATCCACTGCCACTGAATCTAGATGGAGTTCCTGACTGGAGTCTGTTAACTCTATATATCAGGAGTTTAGGAGCTTCTCCAGGTTTCTGTAAGTACCAGGACAGACATGGTGGGGTGCAGCCGGTTAAAGGAGTGCTGGCGGTGCATCTTATCACAACAGTCTTTCCTAGTTCAGTTGTTTGAACTGCAGGAGTTTGAGTAACTGTGATCTGTCCGCTGGAGCCTGAGAGAGAAATATATAGGATTCATTAAGACAAATACAAACATTTGGGTCCATATTATACTATACAGTATGTTGGCCAACTTCATTAATTATACCGCTTTATTCAAAGTCTTATGTACTGTACCTTGTATACAGCAGAGCAGTGTCCAGATGAAGATAATGATGTTGTTCATTGTAGTTGTTTTGTCTTGTGTGATGATGAAGATTGTGTTCTGCTCTCAGTCATGAAGTGTTAAACACACAGCACTATAAACACTCAGAGCACTGAAGCATGTGCTGACGATGCAAACAAGTGGGCAGGATTTACAACAGATTTATTTTTAGAAGATGTTGTTACAACTGTTACATGTACATTACTTACTCCAACAACAGTTAATGATGCATAATTTAAAGTAATTAACCAAAATCCTAACTATAATCCCAAAGTAAGTTTAAAGTAATCATTATTTCTCAGTATTTATTTATGTAATTACACTGCAACAACATCACCTTTAAATGAAGTATAGCATAACAAAATAATAACTTTACACTGAATGCAGAACAACACAAATCCTTTTTATAATCACCCTCTTCAGAAATATTTATCACCCATGATTCATTTATTATATTAATTTATATTATATCATATAAAATTCACATCGGAGGACCACCATTATGTAGAATAAAGCAGCTATTTCTAAACCATATAACAAATAAGCAAGATGAAATACACATCTAGAATTAAGAATAACTTTTAAGAATAATTAATATTTTAATAATTAATTAAGAACTTTAAGAATAAATTTAAAACAAGATTGTACAATTAATATAGATTAATGTCTGAAATCAATATTGATTCAGTGGTGAGTCAATATCATGTTGTTATGTGAGAGAATACAGTTTTACGTTTTAAACATTTTAAACCTTTAGTCCCCATTGTTTAGATTCAGACGCTGTCCGTCCTCCAGCACTCATCCAGAATTCCCCGCTGTGGTTCCATCCACGATCTCCTGGAACTATAGAACACCACCGGTCTGATCTGCTCATCACCCGTAGTAGTATCATCATACTCATTACTCACCTGCTTCCTGCTGTTCATCTGGTTACTGTCATTAAACATCATTGTTAACATCTCCCTTTGTCTCTGTGAGTCAATCCGTAACAGAAGACTGGACCAAGACCGAACAGAGATATGGACAGCATATCCTCGCATCCCGAAAAACTCCTCACGATAACCCAAGATGGCCGCTCCATAGAGAGCTATGTTGAAGAGTTCCTCCATCTCATCCACCAAGTAAAGTAGAATGATGACACGTTGAAGATTGTCTTCTGGAGCGGTCTGAATAATCCCCTGTTTCCCCTCGTGCCACCCGCCACTACCACAGGCTCTTTGGCACACTATATCGAGCTGGTGCTCATATTGGCTGGTTCATCTTTTACTGTGGAGGCAGTTCCCACAAGGCAGATGTCCAGTTCCGCGCTACCCGAGCGCCCTCCAGTGCCTGCTCCTCGCCAGCGCCCTCCAGTGCCTGCTCTTCGCCAGCGCACTACAGTGCCTGCTCTTCGCCAGCGCCCTCCAGTGCCGTCTCCTCGCAAGTGCTCTCCATTTCCTCCGCTGGTCCTGCCCAGCGCATCCTCGTCTCCGCTGGTTCCGTCCAGCTCTACCGAGCGCCCACGTGAGTCAGAACCGCCCTAGCGCCAAAGAGAATCAGAGCCGTCCGAGCACCCAAGAGAGTCAGAGCCGCCCGAGCGCCCAAGTGAGCCAGAGCCGCCCGAGCATCCAAGTGAGTCAGAGCCACCCGAGCGCCCAAGTGAGGCAGATACTGCCCGAGCGCCCAAGTGAGTCAGAGCCGCCCAAGCTCCCACAAGAATCAGCGCTTTCCAAGCACCCCCAAGAGTTGGTCCCGTCCAGCTTACCTTCATCTCCGCTGGTTCCGTCCAGCTCACCTACATCTCCACTGGCCCTGTCCAGCTCACCTTCATCTCCACTGGCCCTTATTGAGTACCCCCCCGGCCGTTGGAGCAGGGTTGGAACTGAAATCTGCAGGATGGTAGCTCTCCAGGAGCAGGGTTGGAGAGGATATCCCTGATATAAACTCTTAAAAAGAGAAGACTTGCAAAGAATATTGTCACCTGTCATTTATTTCAAATATCTATATCTGCAACAAAATATGTGTGCATGTATGTCCGTATATGAGTGTTTGTGTGTGTATCTGTGTAAGCAAGCTTAATGATTATTAATATGATAGTTTAACCATTTCATTTCTATTTGTGTGTGTGTGTGTGTGTGTGTTTCTGTGAGCCTATTGTCCATTTTCGATGAGTTTCACTGTCAGCTATGCATCCAGCTATGTTGGCCTAGACCCTAAAAGCATACCACCTTAGGCCTTAAAATTGTTGAACCCTGGTTATCGCTGCTTGCAGCTATATTTTTGTTGTTGTTGTTGTTTTTTTCCATTTTCCGAAGCTTTCTCGCTCAAGAGGGTCACCGACAATCACATACAGTATAACCTACAACAGCTCTTTAACTGCGCTCTAGTCAAATGCGCTCACTGTAGCCTAATCATTAACACACATCATAAACCCCTTTTAGGCAAGTACAATTTATGTCACATATTTTAATAAGACTAAACTCCTATTTAACCTGATGATCACAGGTTTAATAAAAATACATTTTAAATTTCTAATTATAATACCGCATTTCCACGGTTATTCAAACAACGAACAAATTATATACAGTGAGCAAAACACATTTACTTTATCAAAGAATAATCATTGACTTCAGTGACTAGGCTATGTAAAAATCTATTATGTAAAAACAGCTGTAGCTGCTGTACTAAATAAAAACTAAATGCTTTTAAATAATCCCTCCTTTTTTTAAATCATTAACATTTTGCACATCCTGCAATGGTGACTTTGAAATTTCAAAAATACAAAATTCAACAGCAAGTTCATATATATATATATGCTTTTATTTATGTAGGCTACACAGAGAAACAATACATAGAGAAACAAGATGCGCTTTCTGCCGTCTCATGCAGTCTCCGTGAAATGGAGCGCGTCACAGCAATGAACCGGCTACTTTATTAAACGAACGAACGAACCAAAAAATAAAAATATTTAATTAGTCGGAATGAAAAGGTGCATTTCTTTATTAAAGTCAGCGTCGCATTCTGCAACTTTATCTTTTCAGCCGACACTGACTGAGAAGAAATCACTAGTTTATTAACGAATAATTAAAATGTTTTATTTTGCCTTTCCCCCAACATTCATAATCATTAGCCTACTTTTGCCGTTGGAAGATTTAGACGTGCGCTTGGGCGCGGAATAGGCTACACGCCTATATATTAAAGGATGGTTAGTAGCCTAAGTTATTATATTAATCAATTTATGTGTGACTAGTGAAATCTTTAGTCGGGGACAGGCCTTCTTGGCACAAGGAACCGATCCATTTTTTTAAATAAAATGCTGTCAATTCGAAAAGTGCGCCTGCTAATCACGTCACGTTATATTGCAATGCAGAGTTATGAATGCGTAATAATAAGTAAAATGTTTTTAATTTATTTCATTTCTTATGGGTGCAATGGCGGTGCTTTGGTCTTTCTTGGGGGTGCTGAAGCATCTGCTAGCCCCTCCTTTGCGCTGCCCATGTTTATTACGATTAAAACAATAATATTTCTGCATCTGTTTTTAGGTGTGCCAGCTGCCACTGTGGGTGGCACCGGCACACCCTGGCACACCCGTGGCTACGCCCCTGAGTTGAAATTGTTACAGATTACGTTGAGAGATTGCAGTGATACATGACATGGTGAAAAATGACTGAATTAATAATACTTAAGTTTAAGATTAATTTTAAAATTGTGCCCCCTAAACGCACAAGTGGCCCCTGCCTGGCCCCCCAGTTACTGTGGTCTAGATCCGCCCCTGCAGAGCAGATCCACTCGCTCTCTCCTCTGGCTTCTCTCTACTGTCTCACATGAAGACCAGCAGCACATGAGAGACTCCATTCATCCTCCAAACTGAACTTTACTCTCTCTCTCATCTGTCATCTGCTCTGCTTTTCATAACAACATCTGACACAACTGCATGTGTGCTTTTATTCAGCGCTGATATGCTTTAAAATCATATCAGTAATCAAAAAGATATTGTGTCTTCATGTCTTTGATATCTACAGTGTGTCTTGATTGTTCTTCTATGTTTTCAGCTTCTGAGAGGAACAGAATCACTCAAATATGAGTTTGACTGTTTGACTCGTTATTCTCTGAATTGAGTCGGTAGAGTTGGACTCATGGAGAGATGAGGTTTGTTCACACTGAGACTCTCAACAGTCAGACTGATCTTCTAAATGTTTGGATCAACTGTTGACTCAGATATTTTTCTAGAAAGTTTGAAATCTAGCAAGTGATATACAGTGATATCATTTCTGTGTTTTCTCTCCATCACCAGAACTCTGATTGTTCACAGGTGTTTCTCATCAGACTAATGAGAACGGCCTATTTAAACCTGACTCCTTCTTCACTCATGCTGCGTCCAATAACCAAATACTTCCGTGATATATAGTAATTGAAAAACAGTAGGTGAAAAGTATCTGGTAGTGATGAGAGACAAAAACACGCAAAAATATTCACTGTTTTGAAGCATTCACCTGAAGTGACGTCTCATAACATCAACATGACTCCATTTAATAATCAGTAAGATATTCATTATTCTTTACCATTCGTATTGCTGCTATGTATATACCCTGCACAACCTGTTTGCACATTCCTGCTTATCTTAATATTTATGAAGTACAGTATACTGTCCAGTATATTTTATATTATTGCAAATTGTATTTTATATTTTATTCTTTTTTATTTTTTATTCTAATTTTAACTTCATTTTTTTTCCCATACCTATGTTTATGTATATTCTCTTGTGTTGTTACATATAATTGCACTGTCCATGGAGAGGACCTGACTTACATTTCGCTGCTGGTTATATTCTGTATAATTGTGTATGTGACGAATAAAAAATATTGAATCTTGAAGTCGGACACTGCATCAATGTGAAATATCGCTTGTTTTACACCACAATTCTGAGCAGTCTAGTATGAGAGCGGAGCGTTGTAATTTTTAACAGAGGGAAGAGCAGGTTTGTTAAAAGTTGGAGCGTCGTGGTTTTCACTCGCTCCAACACCGCTCCATCACGAGTACAATTCATGCCAAAGGCCTGTAATATAACTGCATATTTAGCAAGAATTGACGTTAAACATATTTATCAAGCTTGATAGAGAAGGATCAATCCAATCAGAAAGAATGTGAAAGATATGATGACGTGAGCGGGAAGTTATACTTCAAGGAATTTGTTTGTCCTTCTAGATACTGAATATTTTCAGGTGAAAGCATGATTTCACCTGAAAAGTACTACAACACTTGTTCACACGCAGTCGCTCTCTCAATAATGCATCAAACAAATATAATCTTACAGTGCTACTTCATCTGTATATGATTTCAAACGAGCAGAAATCTGTAAGATATGCAGCGATCCGAAGGTAAAATAACTGATGAAAACGTACTGTTATTTTTCATCACAAACAAAATTTGCACCACAAAAAGCAGCAATTATGACTTTTAATGCTGACAACCATGTTATTATCTCAGCATGTGGTAGGAAAAAGTTTTCACACCAGTGTTGCAATAAGCCACTTTGAAACGCTCCTGTTATTTTATTTTCTTCTTTTCTTCTTTTAATAGATATGTTATGAAGAGAACTGTGATATTTCAAACATACTGAAATACTTTGGATGCGGAGTGAAGGCGCAAAGGAACTCTGTTTTGGATAAACTCTTGGTTTTATGACTCTGGATTTTATAATATTTCGACCGCTGCGTGTCGTTTGCTTCTCTGCATGTTTGCCTTGTGTTTGACCATTGCCTGGTTTTGACTGATCTCTTCTTGTTTCTTCTAATAAATCTCTGCACTTGGATTCAGACCCTCACTCTGCCTGCTGCTTCACAAATATATAAAATAAACAAATAGTCTCATAAATAGTGTCATTGTGTTGTTTGTGATCCTCCATCAGCAGCTGCAGTATCTCTCAGCTGTATCAGTGCAGTCACTGTGACTCTGACTGACGGAGGTTTTTGTACGACTCGTTATCACTGTGTGAACACAGCTTTACTGTTGATATAGTGTCTGCTCTGACAGTAATAGTCTCCGGTATCTTCAGTCTGGACTCCACTGATGGTCAGAATGAAATCACTGTTAGATCCACTGCCACTGAATCTAGATGGAGTTCCAGTGAAACGGTTTGATGCAGCATATATCAGGAGTTTAGGAGCTTCTCCGGGTTTCTGTAAGTACCAGTGTAACTCATTACCACCATGCACGCTACTGCTGGTTTTACAGTTTATTCTGACTTCTTGTCCTTGAGCTGCTGGTATTAATGGTGTACTCTGAGTTACAGTGATCTGTCCTCTACACTCTGAAAGAAAAGAAAACAGGACACAAATTACAATAATGTATATTTCACATTTTAAAATAATTGTCTTTATGAAAGTTTTACTACAAACCTTGAGTAAACAGTGTGAGAGTCCAGATGAGGATGATGATGTTGGTCATTGTAGTTGTTTTGTCTTGTGTGATGATGAAGATTATGTTCTGCTCTCAGTCATGAAGTGTTAAACACACAGCAATATATACACTCTCATGAAAAGTGTCTCTTTATGTAAATGCTCTTCATACACAGAACAGACAGCTGTCAGTCTCAGACCGCAGATGAATTTCATGCGTGTTCATGTTCAACAAGACATTAGAAACTTTATTTATTTGTGATGAATATGAACGATAGATACTGAACTTCAGACAATTAGTGTTTGTATTCATTTTTTTTTCTCATGTTACATTTGTATTTATTATCTACTTCACTTGTGTTTGTATGTCAAAGCACAGCTTAATTGGATATTTCACAGTGTTACACTTTCACTTTTTTCTGAAAAGACCTCTAAAAAAGGCTGTGTTAAATATGGACGAACCCAGCGGTTGGGTTAAATATGGACGAACCCAGCGGTTGGGTTAAATATGGACGAACCCAGCGGTTTGGTTAAGTATGGACGAACCCAGCGGTTGGGTTAAATATGGACGAACCCAGCAGTTGGGTTAAATATGGACGAACCCAGCGGTTGGGTTAAATATGGACGAACCCAGTGGTTGGGTTAAGTATGGACAAACCCAGCGATTGGGTTAAATATGGATGAACCCAGCGGTTGGGTTAAATATGGACGAAGCCAGCGGTTGGGTTACTGCTCAGAACGTTGGGTTAAACATTTAACTGTTGGTTGAAAACAACCCAATATGTGTTCTGTCCAATATTTACCCAGCACTGGGTTGCATTGAACACAGCATTGTTTAGAGTCTTTGCAATACAAGCAAAATATATATATATATATATATATATATATATATATATATATATATATATATTAGTGGTGGGCATAGATTAATTTTTTTAATCTAGATTAATCTCACTGTAATCTTGGAATTAATCTAGATTAATCTAGGTTAAAATGGCTCATTTGAATTCTGCCGAAGGCATTCAGAATATGTGTGCTACCCAAATAATGACTAAAAGTACGTCTTTGAGAACGGGTTTCTCAAGCCAGGTGGCGCATTAGACCAGGGGCTCATCTCCTGTTTCCAAAATGCATCACAAACTGCTTGAGAAAGCTGTTCTGCTATGATAATTGGTGATGAAAATAAATTATGTTCAATAAGATGTACTTGTGTTTACTAACTGTTTATTCAGTTAAACATGAATTTTGAACTGTAGGCCTACATAAGACGTCGTGATGAACTGTTTACAGTTTCCATTGGGAAGCTTCTTAAAAATAAGTTTTCCCTGAAGCAAACCCGGCGGCTTCATAGCTGCATCCATGTTAGCACATTACGTTTGATGTGGTAATTTCACAGTAACGTTGAAACGGCATACACACAGGTTCGAAGTAGAGGTGACACGGGAGTGAATTCTCAAACCTCTCCCGTCTCACTCACACAAAAATTTATCTCTTCCCGTCCCAATCCCACGAAAAAACTGGGGGAAAATCCCGTCCCGTTCCACTCCCGGAAGAATGACTCCCCTTCCCTCCCACTCCCGTGTAGTTTTTTTTTTTTTTTTTTTTTTTTTGATAACTGTCAATTACAGTAAAAATATAGAACAGATCACAGCGTGCCCACCTTATTAGTTGAATAAAAACCCAAAATGTCGTTTTTTGTTATTATATTGAACTGAAAGCCATCTTATGCACAGTGTTGCACAGATTAAATTTCATGTAAATCATCCATGCTAACACACACGTCTTCTATTTTTATTTTTTAGACATTTCACTCTCTATAGATATATTTTTCAAAGACAGAGTTTCGAAGTTTCTCGCTCAAGTTCACATGAGACCTAAAGCGCATCCTGTTTGCTTAAAAGCGCAACGTTTCGTTGTTATTCTGAGTGCACACAAATAAACGTAGAGTCTTTACAGATTCGAAAGATGTATTAGGCTACTTTTATCTGTATGACCAAAAATGACGGAGATTTTAGGAGCAAGTGAGCGCACCGGAGCCTGTCCTGCAGCAAACGCGCTTCCACTCAACACACAAACACTTCAATAGCGCACATTTCTCTAGGTTAACATCATATTGAGCGGCCATGTAAAGTTGCTACTACATACATCTTTCAGAGGAAAAGCCATATTTGAGGTCGATGAATGATAGGTGAGCGTTTGGATGTCCTGCCCGATTGTATTACCACATAGACCAGCCGTCAACAATCTGTCCATCACGGACTGCGTCATTCACTTAACCAGCCACACCAAAGCAAACAGGAGGAGAGCATAAAGAGACAGGTCAACTAGAATTGAGTTCAGAATTAAAATATACAGTTTATAGTTTATTTATATAAAAGGTATATTTGTGTGTAAAGTTGGGTATCATTACTATTCCCGGTCCCGCCCACTCCCGATTAAATATTTTCCTCTCCTGTCCCAATCACGTGATTCGTAGCGATTTTGTTTCCCATCCCGCGGGATTCCCGAAAAAATGCCAGCCTCTAGTTCGAAGACTCGTTCTCGCCCCCTACAGTACAATTCGTCTAGGTATACATCCGCGCTAAAATATCATGGTGAAAGTCATCATAGCTTGCGTAGTATAGACCCAGCTCCCAACCCAACTTTGAGAATAGATTAACGGCGATATTTTTTTTATCGCTCGATAAGAGTCTCACGTTAACGCCGATAACGGCCCACCACTAATATATATATATATTAGTGCTGTAAAACACAATATATATACAGTGGTGGTCAGTAACGAAGTACAACTACTTCGTTACTGTACTTAAGTACATTTTTCAAGTATCTGTACTTTACTGGAGTAGTTTTATTTTGAGTAACTTTTACTTTTACTTCACTACATTCCAAAGCATAAGATCGTACTTTTTACTTCACTACATTTCATAAAACATATCGTTACTCACGTGATACATCACGTGCTCCGAGACGCAAAAACGGTGTCTGATTCATGAACAAACTCATTCTTTTCAATTAACCTGTTCAATTGGTTCGCAAATCGCAACAAACGATTCATTCACGAACTACAATGATCCGATTGCAGCTGTTCTCGAGTCGAAAACTCACTGATTCAAATGATCCGTTTAGAGCGAGTCTTCTTCAGTGAACTGAACTCACAAGTAAAGAACCGGGAGATCTCGTGAGCGCGCGCTACTGATGCTGTGAAAAGTAAGTTACTAATGTCGAATTTTAGGATTAATTATTGTAACTGAAAATAATATTTAGGTCAAAACTGTCAGTTGTTTGTGAACTAAATCTGCTTTAAAGGGTGATCTATTTAAGCCCACGGAAATGCTTGAATGCAGACAGATCAACATCAGTGTCTCTAACGTTATGTTTTAGGTCAAAAAACAAAACATTAAAATAACACCGATTAAATAAATTAACTCATGCACGTTCATATGTAACGGTCTTATGTTCATAGCTGCTGTAACGTTAGCAGTTTTATTAAAATGCCATGCATTTAGACCTATGTGACGTCTGTTTTTATATTGTTTATCAACAGTATACATTTTTATATTGTTTAGATCAACTAGCCGAGTAGACAGATATGAATGTTTATTCATAACCATACTCAAAATTAGTAAATATTGTTAGCTCATGCTAACTGTCTAGCTAACAAGCTTGCTGGTGCTAAGTTGAGGAAATTTTTAGATATAAAGTCCAAATATTTTTATTCAGCCACCTAGATAGATTCCATCTGAGGGAAAAAGAAAGGATGTGATGTTCAGAACATAGTAACTACAGTAATTATCAGAGTGGGAAGTGATGCCCTCTGGGGGCATTTGGCCAGGGGTGTTTTTACACCACAGAAAAAATAATTATGAAAATATAATTCGATTTTCCTTAAAATGTTCTTCCTAATTTCAGGCCTTATTCTCATGTCATATATAACTGACGTTCTGCGTCAACAAGTTCTAAAACACTTTTTTCTTACTGGTGAAAATTAGATGGTGAAATCTGTTTTCTCTCAGGTACATGGCAGTGTAAGCTTCACAGTGAACTACTACATCACTCTCATCAACGTAGTCCATATCAACAAAATATATATATTGACTCTATATAGTGGTTATTTTGGGAAAAACCCAGGTATTTTGGGCAGTAGGATTATACAAATATGTGCTAATATAAAATTAAATAAAGTAGTCTATATAAAATTGCAAAATAAATCTGTCTATCAGTACTTTTTTACTTAAGTACATAAAAAATTGAGTACTTTTGTACTTTCACTCGAGTAAAATTGAAAAAGCAGTACTTTTACTTTTACTGGAGTAATATTTTACTATACGTATCTGTACTTTTACTCAAGTACTTGATCTGTGTACTTTGTCCACCACTGTATATATATAGAAAATATTTTCATATATTTACATGCATATATTTGTATATAATTTATTTAATATATAAACATAACATATTTGTCTTAAATATATGCATGCATGTATGTTAATTATATATATATATATATATATATATATATATATATATATGAAGAGCTCTTTTCCAAAACGCGATAAACGCCAAATAAAAAAAAAATGAGTTCGTCATGCCATTTTGCTGTGTACTGAACCTATTCACTGCTCCATCAATGTTTCATGCCAAATCGCTATATTTCCTTGTTTAAAATGTACTGCAAGATGCAGTTCTTTTCCAAACCGCTATAAGCGCCGAACCTGTTTTTAGCCTAAATGCGATATATCCTCTCGACCAATCATAATTCGTTCGATGCAATCCAACATGACGACGCTTTGAAGCGTTTGTTTGTGCTCAGTCTTCAAAATGAGTGCTTTAAACTCTAATAACACTTTTGATGGCCTGGATGAGCCAGTGAGACCTACACCTGGGGGTAGAAAACGCAGACTGGACAAAGAAAATCACAAAAAATAAAAGGTGGTGTTTAACCGATTGACGCTAGAGGCTGTAGCCTTTCCTTGTTAGAGTGCCCGCATCCTGCACCGGAAACCCGGGTTCGAGACCCGCTCGGTGTGATGGTGCGGAGGTTACATCAACACAAGGCTGGTGCGACCTGTTTATAGTACGAGTCACTGATGTCATATGTTGCATGTTCTCTTTTTTTTTTAAGACATAAACCAACATAAAAAAAAGGATGGATTTGTAGCATTTAAAAAAAAAAAAAAACTTTGCATTTATAATCGACAATATTGTTGTTTCATTTAACAATCATTGTTTAGCATGTTCAGACTGAGCCAACAGACCATTTTAACAGGATAAATTGAATATTAACTAAATGTATGGGTCTAGGTAAAAAAAAAATCATTTTCATGAAAACTATTAAAATGGATTTATAGCGTTTTGGAAAAGAGCTCTTTATATATATATATATATATATATATATATATATATATATATATATATATATATATATATATATAAGTAAGTTTGGTGATTGTGAGTGACAAAATGTCAGAAATGGTCTTTTCAATTTGATTTATATCAATTTTCTTTTTATTTGGAATACAACAGCAAAAAAATTAAAAATTATATATATATATATATATATATATATATATAATAAGCTTGTAGTCTGTACAAAACATTACACTGATGCTTTCAGCAGCTACAATGAATTCAATGATATGTTTGTAATCATGTGTTGACATCAGTATTTGTTCTCTAAGCTGTTTGTTGTAGTCAGAGAAATAAAGGCCAAACACAGTTCATGTTTTGAGTTGACATTTGTTCTCATCATCTCTCCTACAGTGAGTGTGAAGAGATTTCTTCAAAGATGGTCTAGTGTCTGTCCTAATTGTTCTTCTATGTTTTCAGTTGGACTGTATCATGAAGCTCCTGTGAGGACGCTGAACATCTGCTGATGGAGCTGCTCTATTCTGAGAGGAACAGAATCACTCAAATATGAGTTTAACTGTTTGACTCGTTATTCTCTGAAATGAGTCAGTAGTGTTGGACTCATGGAGAGATGAGGTTTGTTCACACTGAGAGTCTCAGCAGTCAGACTGATCTTCTGAGTGTTTGAATCAACTGTTGATCTGTGATGAGACTCAGTGAATGATTCATTCTGATGTGTGTCCTTCAGTATCTGTGGGCCTCATTTATAAAATGTTGTGTTTTTATAAATATGAGCGTTGGCGTGGATTTAAGCGTACACACACTCTGAGATCAAATCTGTGTGTACGCAGGCTTTATAAATGAGGCCCTGTGTCACTCAGTTACTGAATCACTCTGATTGTTTTTTTATGATGAATTAATCACATCCACACTGAATCTGTGTGTGAAAACCAGATGAGAGGATCAGCCAGAATTAGCCAGACAATAAATTACTGCTGAGACTCGATCACAAGTCAATGTGTCTGTTATAATAATGTGCTTGTTTAGGACTGATGATTTACCTGCTGAACAAAAACTGACAGACTCTGAATCCCTCACAGCTCCACATTCTCCACACGAGCTCTGTAAGACTCCAGTGTATCTGATGGATCTGCAATATATTAACACACACACACGCACACTCACGCACGCACACACACACACACACACACACACACACACTCGCGCACGCACGCATGCACATGCACACACACACACACACATATATTATCAGTAAACTATAATCTGAAAAAAAAGATATATTCTATTTTCAGCAGCTGAGGGTTTGCAATCCAGACTCTGTAGAATTGAAAGACTTTTTTATCACACGCACGGCCTGTGAAAGGGAAAAATATTTATAAAATTAGCCAACGATTAACAGTTTTACATCTGTGTTTGAATATATGTATTATCATTTTATATGTTAACATAATTTAAACTTATTTTATGTTAATACAATATTAAAATTAAGTACACTTATTATAATGCTTAATCATAGTTGACATTTTGTTTTTTATATAATACATGAACATTGAAACATGTAAATTAATCTTCAGGCCCCATAATAACATATAGCACAAATACACTTAACTTCACAGTCCAGTACACAAGACATACAGAGACTTCTTACCCTGTGTATTACAGACTCACAGGACATGAAATCAATATATAAAGATAGGCTAATAACAAAAATAAAGGATAAATAACTAAGTCATATTAATAAACATTGTAAGTTTTTACAAAAATGCATTTATAGCATATAGCACATATAGCTATAGTATACTTACATAGTAGTGAATTAATGTGATTCATAAAATATATTAAAATGTTTAAAAATAAATAATATCTTACTTTTCAAATCAAACTGAAGCACGTTCATTACGTACATATTTAAAATAAATTGCAGCAGATCTACACATGGTTATAAAGAACTAATACTTTAAACCCACTAAAAGCTGATTCATTTAGCTATTTTATGACACAAAGTAAACATAAAATATAGTTTAAGAGTAAAATAAGTGATTTATGTAAATACTCTAAAACTTCACTTAAAGTATGATTGTCTTAAGCATATTTCTTAAAAGACAGCAGAAGTGACTGAATGCAGTCTGTTCAGATTGATTGACAGGAATCATATATTACACCAAATATATGATGATCATATTAAAACACTGACTTGTTTTCTTCAGGAATATAATATTTCTGTTATAATGATATTGTGTGATTAGTGTTTGTGTTGATCAGTGTTGTGTGTGATTGTGTTGTAGAGCAGCTGCAGTATCTCTCAGCTGTATCAGTGCAGTCACTGTGACTCTGACTGACGGAGGTTTTTGTACGACTCTTTATCACTGTGTGAACACTGGACCACTGTGATAACTCTGACAGTAATAATCTCCTGAATCTTCAGTCTGGACTCCACTGATGGCCAAAGTAAAATCTTTTCCAGTATTTGCTGTTCCACTGCCACTGAATCTATGGAGTTCCTGACTGGAGACGGTTAACTCTATATATCAAGAGTTTAGGAGCTTCTCCAGGTTTCTGCTGATACCAGGCTAAGAGGCTGCTGTATATTCCTACATCTATGTTACACTCTATTGTAGCTGTTTGACTGAGCTGGACAGTTTTAACTTTAGGCTGAGTTAGAGTGACTCCTCTGGATTCTGAAGAAGAGAAAATAAAAAAGACAATTTGTTTTTAAAAACACTACCATAATTTATTTTGCAAGAACAGCAACACCAGTGTCAAATTCTTTATATCTCACCTTGAGTAAGTACTGCAATGGTCCAGATGAGGATGATGATGTTGTTCATTGTAGTTGTTTTGTCTTGTGTGATGATGAAGATTGTGTTCTGCTCTCAGTCATGAAGTGTTAAACACACAGCACTATAAACACTCAGAGCACTGAAGCATGTGCTGACGATGCAAACAAGTGGGCAGGATTTACAACAGCTTGTGCTGCTAACAAAGTCATGTACACTGTTATATCACTAATGATTGGTCATTCCTGGGATTCGTAACATTTCAACTTGGAATATATTTGTTTTCATGAAATTTAACTTCTAAATATCCCACATTATTAGGCACATATCAAACCTCCAAAAAAATCATATTTTCCCACCGCAGGCATTAAAGACCTTTTATTATTTTCAGCTTATTATTTTCAGTTTTTTTCAGCTATAAAAATATATATTTTTTATTTACAATATTAACTAAAACCCACAAATGTTATTGTTTTAGTCCTTAACATATCAGATGGTAGTCAGCAAGAAATACTTTTGTTCTTTATTGTCTTCCTTCCATTTTTCAGAAAATATTAATATGACAAGGTGTGACGGGGTTGAAGACTGTAACACATTTGAAGAGATACATTGCCTATAATTAAAATGTTTTCTTTTGTTTCTGTATCATATTGTCCCCTTGTTTCTGGGTCAACATATTTGCATGACCAATGTAGTATATCAAGGACCGAATCAGACAAATCAAGATTCGATCAAAGCATGGTTGAAACATGAGGAGCCGAATTCCACAAGACAACAGCAGGAAGTCATAAATCAGACCCCTAGCGCCAGCCCGTCTGAATACAGCCTGCAACATTAAAACCAAAGGATCCGGCTAAAATTCCTCGGGTCACAAAAACTGTAAAATCATCTTAAAAGACTTTCATTCTCATTGTTAATGAAACTAATAATTTCTATGCATAACTGCATATTATGTATGTGACCCACAAATTTGACTATCCTTGTTTTAATCATTGTGTTTGTCATGCTTTTAATTAGTATTGACTAGCTTAAGCCTTAAGGGTTAATGTCATGTTTGGTATGTATTAGTTTGATAATTCTAGCTTTAAACATTTCTTCAAAGTGATTTTCTGTCAAATGTATCATATTCTGGTTATAGAAATCACATCCAAAAGGATACTTTGCAAGAGTATGTAAAATTCCATGACATGTTGAGTTATTGATTGGGTGGAGCAACAAAGCCGCAGCCAGAGCCCAGCATAGGATCTAATTGGTCAAGACAACCATTGGGAGGTGTCTGAAAGCCGAGTTTAAATACTAGGACACTCTCTTAAAAACTCTCTCTCTCTCTTGAAAATGCGCTCTCAAAAAAATGCTCTCTCTTGAAAATGCCATCTACAAGCTCTCTCTTCAGCCATGTGCTCTGGACCACAACCCAGCTTGCTACCATGATGAGAAGAAAAACCACCTAGTCTCTTTACATCCTTTTATTATTTTACTTTAGTTTATTTTCTTTCCGTTGAGTTCGTGTGCTAAGTTACGTTTGCCAACGACAACCAGCCCAAACACTCTTCAAAACCAGCCAAGAACCAACGCCCACTTCAACGACTCCTGAACTCTAAGCCAATCAGCAACTTCGGAGAAACCCTTTCCTGCAAAACGGAGGACAAAAGGGAATCCTTTAAACACAAAAGCAGCGCAAGTACAAACCCCAGATTCTTGCTGAGCTGGTGTAATTTTAATATAGATTTTAGCCTCATTGAAAACTCAATGCGAGTGTTAAATAAGTGTTTGATGGTTGTTCAGGTTAATGCAATTGCACATATTGCTGTAAACGTGGGATATCACATTCTCATTCTCTTAAACTAATCCTTTCCTCACTTTCTCTCTTTCTGCAACGTGTGAATGTGTGAATGCTTGTGTTCATGTGTAGATTAGTTTACATGTCTTAGAGTTATATAAATAAAGTCTTGTTTATATTGAAAAGATAAATATCTTGTGTTTTGTGCTCCTAAGTTAATGCCTTAATCTGTCGATTTTGTTACTGTGCTATTTAATAGTGTTTTCACTATATTTTGGGATTTTAATATCCAGTGCAGAGTTTGTTATACGGCTTGTTCAGTGAATCGCCGTGAAACAGTGAGTCTGTTCAAATTCCCTATAAAATCATTAATGATTCCCTTTGAGCTAAATTGACCTGTTTCCCTTATAACAATATATATATAATATGTTATCATTACACCAACATTATCTTTCTGCTGAAAATGTGGGCGCAATTTCTGATGTATGATGCTTGTCAACATTTATGTGGACATATTACATAAAAAATTTATATTTAAAACAAAAATTTGAGTTGTCATGATTATGGAGTATATATATTTACCAAAACCATGACTATTTTATAGTTTTTTTCATTAAAAAAATTAAGCAAATAACTCAACCCTGTCACAAGTTTACAACCCCGTAACAATGAGATATACATATATTTGTGACGGGGTTGAGTTGTTAAGCTTGACAGTACCCACTCTGACCATAACATACCTCAAACATATGAATAAAAATGTATGATACTACTAACTGTTTTATGCACCACTATTAAACCTGTTACAAATCCAGCGTGACGCCGGCGTCCACATCTAGTGGTGATGGGGTAAAATCGTCAGACACAAAAACTCAAAAAACAAAAAGCTGAACGGGTCATATATCCGTGGAAAGCTGAGATTTTTGTGATTCGAACGATGCAAACCATTTTAAGATACAATAAACACAGCAGCTACAATCAGTGTCTTTGTCATACCACCAACAACTAAATAAACAACAACAAAACTGAAGGAACTCACATATGAAGCCTCCTTATAGTCCACTGATCCATAAAAGTTCGACAAAAATGGTGTTGTTTCTCTATAAAGGGTCCAGGCTATCCAATTCCATGCAATATTTAGTCCATAACACATGCATTTGTTGATAAACATCCTCAGAATGTAGTAGTATTATTTCAAATTAGCCGACGGAGTTATCAATTTTTCTGAGTTTTCTATAATGTAACTTGTGTTAACATGTAAACAAAGTGGAGTTCCTGATCTCAAAATGGCAGCTGAACTCTGCCCTTTTGACTGACACATTATGTGAGCCAATATGTGCATCTTAGAGAGCTCTACAGAGAGCGACAGCCAACGTGCGTCCTGCATTGGAGATGGGGCCACCTCTCTTTGACGGACAGTATATCGACCCAATTGCATTAGAGTCTGCAAATGACTGTTGTATCTGATAACCAATGAGCTTCTGAACAGATGGGTGTGACGCATTTGCATTATTACATTATTCTTTCATCATTATATATTACATTATTCTTTCAACAAAAAAAGTATAATTTGAATGCAGGGATCTCGTCACGGATTTATAAGAGGGAAACAGGACGTGAAGGTGGCAGAGAAGCACTCTCACTCAGCACAGTTGAGTCCATCGTTTTGTTAACTTTGTGGTTTATTATTTTGAGTTGTTTGGGACGCTGTAGCAAACGGCCCTCTCACAATATATTGCTTAACAGGTCTATTGTTCACGCAATCGGAATGCACGTATCAGAAGTTCCGTGCTCCAGTATGTATGTGTGCCGCGCCCGAGTGCCGACAGTGCAGCTTGTGTGCACGCACGGAACAGAAGATGCTCTAAAATAAAACAAACAAATATCCTGTTGATCTGTGCATCTGTACTCAGGTATATAAATTCAATATGGATTAATTATTGCTAAAGATACTTGCCAAGGGAGGTAGTTTGACATACTTCATGTATTTGCCCGTTCAAGCGGCTAGCGCGTGTCAGAGACGCGTCTGTATGTGCTCGCGCTGTTCACACAGAACAGAACACAGCGCGCATGTACTGAAAGGAGTTGTCTTTCGCGCCCAAATGCTTTTTAATTGCTTACATATTTAAACAAACAAGGCTTAAAAACGCATGCCGTTAACAATCTGTCCATCACGGACTGCGTCATTCACTTAACCAGCCACACCAAAGCAAACAGAAGGAGAGCATAAAGAGACAGGTCAACTAGAATTGAGTTCAGAATTAAAATATACAGTTTATAGTTTATTTATATAAAAGGTATATTTGTGTGTAAAGTTGGGTATCATTTCTATTCCCGGTCCCGCCCACTCCCGATTACATTTTTTCCTCTCCCGTCCCAATCACGTGATTCGTAGCGATTTTGTTTCCCATCCCGCGGGAATCCCGAAAAAATGTCAGCCTCTAGTTTGGATGGAGGATCCAGGCGATTTTTACTTTCAAATAGTAAGTGTTTTATTACATTATTTAATAATATTAATATATATCATACATATAATTATGTATATTATACATATTTTACAGTATATGTTGAAGTATTTGTTTGTTTTGAGATCTTTCTGCTAACTTCCGGTGTGAGTTTTTGTTCGGGGCGCACCTGCTATGTTGTTTATGAGGTAAAAAATATGTATTATGACATGGTATGACAAGTATTACAAGGAGAAAGTGATTTATGAGGACATTTTCAATGTCCCCATAATTCAAAACGCTTATAAATCATACAGAGTGAGTTTTTTGGGGGGAAAGTAGAAATGCACCGTCTCCTGTGAGGGCTAAGTTTAGGTGTAGGGCAATAATACATACAGTTTGTACAGTATAAAAACCATTACGCCTATGGAGAGTCCCTGTAAATCATTAAAAACAACATGTGTGTGTGTGTTTTATACATGTTTGTGTTTTGATCTATTCCTGCTAACTTCTAACTTCTTTATATCACATAAAATCATCTGACATTGAATCGAATGAAGTCTGGGAGCCAGTCAGCAAAACGCCATATACTGAGGGACATGATGACAGCAAAAAAATCATCAAAAACACTATAATCATAATCAGAAGAGTTTTATTACATGTATGTTTACACACAAGGACTTTGTTCTGATGACAGGAGCTTCCAGTGCAGAAGAAAGTACAGACATAGTGCAGACATGCATGATAGTGCAGACATACATAGGAATTACACAGAAAGAATGGAATATAACACCAATATAAGACAAAAACTGAAATTAAATAATATACTATGTACAGAAATAGAAATATAGGAAAAAAAATTATATTATAAAAATTATAAATAGATATGTTATTTACAAGTGTACACATTTTGGATTCTATGTATGAATGTCACTATAATGTGTTTATGCTTCAGTTACTATGTGTCAGCAATTATTGACAGTGAATCTGGATGAGTAATTGAATAGCTCTAAGTGTAACCTTTCATTAGAGCCTAAAATTATGATTGTACATTAAAGCACTCAATAATTACAGCATTTTATGTGTTGTTGCTTACAAATGGTCATTTGGAGTCTTCAAGCATCTTTTTTTGGGAAGCGCCTAGACATAAACTTAGATAAACATGTGTAAAACACAAATTTTCTAATATATTGTTTATCAAATGGTACATTTTGGCTTGGTAAGGCTGCATGCGATCCCATTGTATTTTCCAGCGCATAGCTCCCCGCTATAGTCTTCTGCTGGCTTCTATTTACAAAAACAAAATGTAGGCGGAATTCTTTTTTTTTTTTTTTTTTTTTTGTGTTTAAACAAAATGCTATTACTCAGTATCAGTAAGACTTAGATTGATTCTGACTGTTGAGAAACAAACCTCAGAGTGTCACTTTTCAAATGAGACCAACACCATACATATAATCTAAATGGTCCAAGAACAGCATGCAATTTACTTTGGGTATGCCTTTTTTAGGCGTTTTAGGCTAATTGTACAGGAATCGAAAAGTGGTTTAGTGGTTAAAGCCACTAAAAGCTGATTACTTTATCTATTTTATGACACAAAGTAAACATAAAATATACTTTAAGTAAGAGTAAAATAAGTGTTTATGTAAATACACTAAAACTTCACTTAAAGTACGCTTGTCTTAAGCATATTTCTTAAAAGACAGCAGAAGTGACTGAATGCAGTCTGTTCAGTTTGATTGATGAATCATATATTACACCTAAAACATGATGATTATATTAAAACACTGACTTGTTTTCTTCAGGAATATAATATTTCTGTTATAATGATATTGTGTGATTAGTGTTTGTGTTGATCAGTGTTGTGTGTGATTGTGTTGTAGAGCAGCTGCAGTATCTCTCAGCTGTATCAGTGCAGTCACTGTGACTCTGACTGACGGAGGTTTTTGTACGACTCTTTATCACTGTGTGAACACATCTTTACTGTTGATCACATGGAAACTCTGACAGTAATAATCTCCTGAATCTTCCGTCTGGACTCCACTGATGGTCAGAGTGAAATCACTGTTAGATCCACTGCCACTGAATCTAGATGATGTTCCAGTGTAAAGGTTTGATGTCACATATATCAGGAGTTTAGGAGCTTCTCCAGGTTTCTGTAAGTACCAGTGTAAGTAACTACCACCAAGCACTCTACTGCTGGTTTTACAGTTTATTCTGACTTCTTGTCCTTGAGCTGCTGTTATTAATGATGGACTCTGAGTTACAGTGATCTGTCCTCTACACTCTGAAAGAAAAGAAAACAGGACATAAATTACAATAATGTATATTTCACATTTGAAAATAATTAATAATCATTCTGAAAGTTTTACTACAAACCTTGAGCAAACAGTGTGAGAGTCCAGATGAGGATGATGATGTTGTTCATTGTTGTTGTTGTGTCTTGTGTGATGATGAAGATTGTGTTCTGCTCTCAGTCATGAAGTGTTAAACACACAGCACTATAAACACTCAGAGCACTGAAGCGTGTGCTGACGATGCAAACAAGTGGGCAGGATTTACAACAGCTTGAGCTGCTAACAAAGTCATGTACACTGTTATATCACTAATGATTTTACATTCTCACAACTAAAATTGTTCAGTAAAATTTTTTTAATTATTGTGTAATAACTTACTGGTTTAATTGATTAAATCTTTAAGGGAAAAGCAAGTCATTTATGTCTATACTACTCAGACACTTATTACAGTGGTTTGACTCACATTAACATGAATGCAGCGTCACACAGAAGTCTCTGTAGAAATCTGCTTCATATTTGTATTTCCCAGCTATTCTGCAGTCAGCAGTGTCTGATAATAGATATTTACTGAGATAAAGATGAGTAATATTCTGTTGGTCATGTGATCTCACCATAGAGACTCATAAGATACTGGATTCAGCTGCTTCAGTTACTGTATGTCAACAGAGACGCCATCTTAGAGCATCCAATCACTTCAATAGTTCCCAACACATCTTAATGACTGTTGTACACTCAATATTATGAGACACCATTATGTTTAACATCTCTGTATAATTTACAAATATACAGTTTTATGAATTTCTGAAAATGGCTGCCTGGGTTTGTTTCCAATTGAATCAATTTGCTTTAAAAGGGTGATATATAAAGAAAACCAGTTCTCTCAGTCTGGTCATATGAGTCTAGACTGAACAAAGTGCATCTGAAAAGTGTGCATCAGAATTTTGATTAATTTCTCTAAAGCTGCAGATTTTTCTTCTTCTGTGAATCATGATGATTGCGCTGCATATGAAGAACAAAAGCATCATAATGAGAAACTTCACAACATCATCCATGATTAAGAGGTCAAAGGTCACATCAGAGGTCAAAGCTAGTCAAATATATATCTTTAAAAAGTGCAAAAGAATGAATGAAAAATATAGGGCTGAATCATGTCATTGTAAATGAGAGAATAAAGAAAAGAATAAACTCAGATCATGAAAGATTACGTAGTATTCAAGCAATAACATATTGAATAAAAAATAGTGTGAAAGAGTTTCATTATTACTTTTTTTAAAAGCATTTGACCAAAACTAAAGAGTGTTTCTGCTGTCAGTGTGTTGAAGTGTTGTTTCTGGAGTTTGTGTTCACTCGAGTGGAATAGAGGTTTTTGTACGACCGCTTCATTAGATTGTGTCACTGTGGTGGACTTTCGGTGGAGGAACTAAACTGCTGCTCGGTAAGTCTCTATTTTAATTCTCCTATATACAAATGTTATAATTTAATTAAAAAGAAATTAAAAATAAGAAAAATAAGAAAATGTTGAAACAGCCCAAAAAAAGCATAATAAATGATTCATTTTGTTTTTGTCACATTATTCTTACTGAACACACAAATCTTGTCTAAACACATTTCTATAATGTTACTCAATATGAGTTTTATCAGTTCATCTCAGGTTTGTTTTTCCTTCATTCTACACTGTGTTCATAAATACATGTGGTTACTTTTATAGTTCAGTCAATGATTTTGAATCTCAAATTGTGCTTATAAATTATTGATTTATAATACAAGAATAACATAAAAATAATTGTGTGTACATTTTTGTTACACTTTGGATAATTGTAAATACAAATATAAGATAATATATGTAGTAAAATATGATATATTTATGTTTGAATATAAAAATAACTGCAATGAAAGCAGTCATATTGGGCCGGTGATTGTTTCTCGGGGGAACGTAAGTGATTTTCAGCATTTACAGGCTGTAGTCGATGATTTTAATGTCGTTCGTATCCTGATGTCTGTGTTTCTCTCTCCGTGTAAATATCCCCGGCTGAATAATCTGCTATTTTTTGACAAACACCAAGATCGTGTGGTAATTGAATCACCGTCTGAATCCACATCTCTGAGTTTATGAGAAGAAATCGATTCAAAATTCAGTGTTTAAAACCTTCTTGAACACTCCTGGACACCGTACGGTAACTGTTGTGCTTCGGTGTAATGTGCATGCATATTTATTTATGAAATGCTGGGAAGTATTTACAAGAACAATATTTTATAACTGCTCCATCACAGCGAATGTGAGCAGAAAGAGAAGAAAAGCACGTAAACATCTGAAATGTGTCTTTATTAGGACAGCAGATGGTATGCAGTATAATTAAAATATGTGTATTAGTCTAAATACAGTTATTATATACATAACTATATCGCGTATAATTATATATAACTATAGCACATCTATTTTACTACTTTTAACAATGACATTTAAATAAACAAATAATACATGGGATTATATATCATAAAGTATGCTTGGAATAATACATTTTATATAATAAGCCTTTTTAAATACATTTACACAATAGTAAGTAAATAAAATAAAATGAATAATAAGTAAATAAAAAAAAAATTGTAAATAAAATAAAATGTCATCCATATGAGAAACAATTACCGTCCGAATAGGGCTTTAGTATGTTAAGTTTCATTTATGAGGTTTCATGTAAATGTATATAGTGATTGTGTAGTTTGTATATTGTACATCTGTAATGATGTTGAATGTGATGAATGATGAGATTGTTGTGATTTTGACTGCACTCCTCGTGTTCGCTGCTGAAAGTCTTGTTGAAATGCTGTGAATGCTGCAGGGCAGAAGAGTGCTGGAGCTGCAGTGTGTTTTCTGTGTGTTTGTGAATGTGTTGTGTTTGTCTCCTGCAGCTGGTCCCACAGTGAAGCCCTCAGTGTCTCTGCTGCCGCCCTCTTCTCTGCAGATCTCTGGAGACTCAGCCGCACTGCTCTGTCTGCTCAGCTCTTACTCTCCACAGGGGGCGCTGGTGAGCTGGACACTGGACGGCTCAGAGGTCACCGAGGGGGTTGTGACCAGCGCAGAGAGCGAGCAGGACGGCCGCTACAGCCGCAGTAGCGTCCTGACCCTCAGCAAAGCACGCTGGGAAGCGGGAGAGCTGTACGTCTGCAGAGTAACACATGCTGAAGCTCCTCATGAGGTCTCGTTCCACAAGAGTCTCTGTTAGTCGCTCGCAGTGCTGATGTTTCTCCAGTGAGCGCTGCTCTCTCCTGAAGATGAGTCGTATCTGAGTGTCCTGTGTCAGGCAGGATTCACATGAGTCTAGTGCTGCAGCTGTAGTCATTTACAACTCAATACTGAAAGAGAGCTCTAGTGTCAAAGCACTGACTGATCTTTCAATCTGCTGTGTTTGCTGCAACATTCAATAAAGCTTCTCAACAAGCTCCATTTGTGTCTGACAACATCATTCAACTAACAGATGACGATGCATGTAGTGTTTGTTCAGGTGTTTTCAGTAAATCTAGTCAAATAAAGCTCTTGGGGTTTGAACATGGTCTCTGGAGACAGAGCTGTTCTATTCTGAGAGGATCACAATCACTCCACCCTGACAATGCAAATGATTTTCAGCCCACACTCCCAGAGTCACTGTTTGATTGGTTACATGATCTGGACTGAAACACACCAGTTTCACTTCTGCTGTAGTCCAGCAGCCCAGGTGAAAAGGAAATATATTTAAATTGTGCTTTTTTTGGACATGGTATATTTAAATTATGCTATACTAAATGCATATTAAATGTATTATTTTTAAACAATAAATATGTTAAGCATATGTCAAGATATGCTTAAGATCAAGTTTAAGCTATTTACAATATACTTTAATATATTTAATTGTGTTAAACTGTATTTCTTCACAATCCATTTAAAATATTTGGTCCCACTTTATATTAGGTGGCCTTAACTATTATGTACTTACATCCAAAATTAATAATTTGATATAATAATCTTATTGTGTACACACGTCTTTACATTTCTCTTAAATAAATATAATTTAAAATAATATATATTAATATAAAAAACTGCATGTAGTCACATCTGTAATTAATTTCTGTAATTACATTTATAGTTTACACGTTAGACCCTTACAACTTTTTGATGTAAGTACATAGTAGTTAAGGCTATCAAGTATATGAAGTGGGAACAAATATTATCTTTATACTTAATTTTAATGTGATTCAATAACATTTAAAGTAACAAAACAATTTACTTTTTCAGTATTCAAAATGGTAAAAAAGGTCCAAAATAAATGATTAAATGTAAACATAAAGTACTAGAGTACAGCATACAGCAGCATATATAATATATTGACATTATTGAACATTGAAAATCTTTGTCCACACATGTGTAAATTAATCTTCGGCCCCATAATAACATATAGCAAAAATACACTTAACTTCACAGTCAAGTACACAAGACATACAGAGACTTCTTACCCCGTGTATTACAGACTCACATGACATGAAATCAATATATAAAGATAGGCTAATAACACACACACAAAAAAGGAAAAATAACTAAGTAATATTAATAAACGTACATTTTTACAAGAATGCACTTAGAGCATATAGCACATATATTGTATACTTATAATTAAATTCAAGATTATATATATAGCGCTTTTTATGATACATTTGTTGCAAAGCAACTTCAGAGGAAATTAAGTTTCTAAAATAGATTTATATTGTATAAACTCAATATAATTAATTTATGGCAAAATTTGGTTAATTCAGTATAATCGCTGATGGTTGGCTTCCTCTTGAGGTCCTTTGAGGGGTTGTCATCTCTTCTCAGGTGTTCGGTCATCTCAGATCATTCAAGGGTTGGATCCAGACTGAAGCTTGTATAATTCCTAGTTACCACGGGATGTTAATCCAGAAACAGAGAAACAAATACAGGCAATTAGCGTAGCTGTTGTTTGATCCAGGAACAACCCTGGATGAAGTTACCTGTTCAACCCAAGCTAAAGCATAATAATGTGCGCTTGATCAGATATACCTGCAGTACAAGATTGTGAGATGCATTATATGAATGTATAACAGAGTGGGCTCTGGAGCGGACTCGGTGGGCTCACGGAACGGAGCGGGCTCTGAAACGGACTCGGTGGGCTCATGGAACGGAGCGGACTGCGTGGGCTCCCGGAACGGAGTGGGCTCTGGAGCGGACTCTGTGGGCTCCCGGAATGGAGTGGGCGCTGGAGCGGAGTCTGTGGGCTCCCGGACCGGAGCGGACTGCGTGGGCTCCCGGAACGGAGCGGATTGCGTGGGCTCCCTGACTGGAGCGGGCTCTGGAGCGGACTCTGTGGGATCACGGAACGGAGCGGGCTCTGGAGCAAACTCTGTGGGCTCACGGAACGGAGCGGGCTCTGGAGCAAACTCTGTGGGCTCATGGAACGGAGTGGGCTTTGGAGCGATCTCTGTGGGCTCATGGAACGGAGCGGGCTCTGGAGCGAACTCTGTGGGCTCACGGAACGGAGCGGGCTCTGGAGCGAACTCTGTGGGCTCATGGAACGGACCGGGCTCTGGAGCGGACTCCATCCTGAAAGCTGAGCCGCTTAAACTCAGAGCCAGGTTGATGTACTCCTCCAGTGACTCCTCGAGGTGCCAATAAGGCATCCGGAACTTGAAGGGCTCGGCTAGGCCTCCACAGAAAAAGACTATGAGGCAGGCCTTTTCTGTAGCTGACTGGCGAGCCAATCCAATGAAGTCCCTGGCATATTCCTCCATGCTCCGGTCTCCCTGGAAGACGTTAAGGAGCTTCCCCCCTGGACCCATATTACCCGGTTGTATTCTCTGCTGAGTCCTCATCTGGCTGATCCGTTCTGTCACGGGGTGCGTGAGGATAGATGAGGTGAGGACTCAAGTGCAGGCTAATCGGGTTCTTTAATCAAAAAATAAAAACAAAGATGAACAAAAACCACCCCGAAGGGGAAAAACAGACAGGCAGAGAGTTGTGTACACTACACATGCATACACAACATAAGACAACAGATCAGCACAGGACTGCAGACACCAGGAGGCTAAATAGGGAGACAAACGAGGGTAACGAGGGAGACACAGGTGGAGCCACTGAAACAATGATAGTTAACAAGATGGGAGGGGGCAGACAATAGACATGGGAGCACATGGCACCAACAACAAACAACAAGCCATGTGCTCAACACACAGAGACATCTGGTGGCCAGCCCGGGCACACCAGCAGGACCGTGACAATGATGATCATATTAAAACACTGACTTGTTTTCTTCAGGAATATAATATTTCTGTTATAATGATATTGTGTGATTAGTGTTTGTGTTGATCAGTGTTGTGCGTGATTGTGTTGTAGAGCAGCGGCAGTATCTCTCAGCTGTATCAGTGCAATCACTGTGACTCTGACTGACGGATGTTTTTGTACGACTCTTTATCACTGTGTGAACACCAGTGGTGGTCAAAGTACACAGATCAAGTACTTGAGTAAAAGTACAGATACGTATACTAAAATATTAATCCAGTAAAAGTAAAAGTACTGCTTTTTCAATTTTACTCGAGTGAAAGTACAAAAGTACTCAATTTTTTATGTACTTAAGTAAAAAAGTACTGATAGACAGATTTATTTTGCAATTTTATATAGACTACTTTATTTAATTTTATATTAGCACATATTTGTATAATCCTACTGCCCAAAATACCTGGGTTTTTCCCAAAATAACCACTATAAAGAGTCAAGATATATATTTTGTTGATATGGACTACATTGATGAGAGTGATGTAGTAATGTTCGCTGTGAAGCTTACACTGCCGTGTACCTGAGAGAAAACAGATTTCACCATCTAATCTTCACCAGGAAGAAAAAAGTGTTTTAGAACTTGTTGTTTTGCAGAACGTCAGTTATATATGACAGGAGAATTAGGCCTGAAATTAGGAAGAACATTTTAAGGAAAATATAATTATATTTTCATAATGATTTTTTTTCTTCTCAAACCTTGTCTGTGGTGTAAAAACACCCCTGGCCAAATGCCCCCAGAGGGCATCACTTCCCACTCTGATAATTACTGTAGTTACTATGTTCTTAACATCACATCTGCTAAAAAACTGCTAAAACAAAAAACTGCTAACGTTACAGCAGCGGGGAATATGAACGTGTGTATCTCCCCCGGGTCCACACCATCCTAACTCGTTCTTGCTCCGAGCGGGTCGCGAACCCGGGATTCCGGCGCGGGAGGCGGGCGCTCTAACAAGGAACGCCAAAGGCTACAGCCTCTTGCATCAGTCGCTAGAGCGCCTCTTTTTGAGGTCAGGGGAGTGAGGTTTACACACAGCCCTTACTGGTATACATCCGTTACACGTGCATGAGTTATTTTATTTAATCGGTGTTATTTTAATGTTTTGTTTTTTTACCTAAAACATAACGTTAGAGACACTGATGTTGATTTGTCTGCATTCAAGCATTTCAGTGGGCTTAAATAGATCACCCTTTACAGCAGATTTAGTTCACAAACAACTGGCAGTTTTGACCTAAATATTATTTTCAGTTACAATAATTAATCCTAAAATTCGACATTAGTAATGTAGGGAGAAAATCTTAAAAATAGTGGGCGTGTCAGTCCTACATTTAGGACTCCCAAATGTTTGCTCTAAGAGTGTTTCACAAAGTGTTGGGAGAGCAGGGGCGAAAGTACCACTTTTCAGAAAAACGTAAGTTTAAAAGATAATGTTTTAGACAGAGATATATTTTTGCTGTGGTCAATAACTCACAAGTGTGGTCTATCAATACCAAGTGGTATTTTTTACAAATGTAAAACAACTTCGGTATAATTTCACTTTGAACATAAGTTGTACATTGTTACTTTTGACCCCATCTGTTGGGACGAAAGTAACACACAGGTGGGTCAAAAGTAACACAACAATACAAGCTAGATTTTTAGTGTTACTCTTGTTTTTTTTTATTAAATATACCTGACTATGACATGGTTAATATGTAACTGCAAACATATTTTGTCCTTTATCTTTGGTAAACATTATTAAATTATTATTTTTACATTTACAGTTTCATCAAAAGTAACCTGATAGTACAAACTTGAATTGTTTAGATAGTTTATTGGCAATGTCAATTCATTTTATAAAACAACAGTATATAATCCAAGAAAGAAACAAAAACAGCCAAGAAACGCCATGTATAAGTGGCTGCAGAAACAAATGTTAGACAGAGCCTTTGAGAAACCATGGCATATTGTGACCAAACATTAGCAGCGGGACAAAAGTAACAGGTGTTACTTTCGTCCCGACAGAAACTCCTGACATTTAAACCCGATTTACTTTTTTACTGAAAAACTCTGATGAGGCAAACTTTAGGATGTATTACAGCACTAAATAACATGTTGATTGATCATTACTGTGACACATGAAATAAGAAACACAAAGTGTAATTACAAAAAAAAGTACAGCTTCAGTAATTTACTTACGTACTCGAAAACTTCTTTCCGGACCTAACCGCGGGAAGCGATGACGAAATCACGTGATCTTTGGCAGCTCTTTCAAGGGTTGCGTGCTGAACGTGCTGTCATAGCTTGAAATGCATATGTAATCAGGGTCTCTGAGAAAATGGCTTTGTTACTTTCGTACCGCGTTACTTTCGCCCCGGTTTTCCCCTACTTTTCACAGCATCAGTAGCGCGCTCACAAGATCTCCCGGTTCTTTACTCGTGAGTTCAGTTCACTGGAGACTCGCTCTAAACGGATCATTTGAATCAGTGAGTTTTCGACTCGAGAACAGCTGCAATCAGATCATTGCAATTCGTGAATAAATCGTTTGTGGCGATTTGCCAACGGATTGAACAGGTTCATTGAAAAAAATCAGTTTGTTCATGAATCAGACACCGCTTCTGCGTCTCGGAGCACGTGATGTATTATAAGGAGTAACGATATGTTTTATGAAATGTAGTGAAGTAAAAAGTATGATCTTATGCTTTGGAATGTAGTGAAGTAAAAGTAAAAGTTACTCAAAATAAAACTACTCCAGTAAAGTACAGATACTTGAAAAATGTACTTAAGTACAGTAACGAAGTAGTTGTACTTCGTTACTGACCACCACTGTGAATGTATATTATTTTTTTTTTGCTTGTTAATTAGTTTCAGAACCACACTTGTGGCTATACCCAACTTTCCTTCAGTAAATGCATTGAAAGAACTGAAAAGTTCCCGGAAGAGATTCTCTTCAAGTAAGTGTCATCATACACAGATCTGACCGTCTGACCAGTTCATCAGAATTGGAGCCTGATCCTAAAGCCTGCTGTGTGTAAATGAGAGTAAATGTACATCGTACACAGTCTGATGTAAAGGGTATATGAATAGAAGTATGGTTACTTTTCTGGTCTGATGTTAGATTTAATATTAAAGAGCTTTTGCTTTCAAAAAACAGATTCATACATGAGATTGATGTTTGACTGTCAATACTTCAGTATTCTTAAGTGATTTTAAGAGATAATGTTCAGATTTGTAGGTGTTTAATGAGGGTGTGATGTTTTAGGATAATTGCCAAGGGAAGTGTTCATGAAGATGAATTAGATTGCTAAACTGATCAGTATAAAAAAAACAACAAAAAAACAACAAAAATAAAAACTGAAACCCACTGATGGGTGAAATATTATTTATATTAAAACTATATTGGATTTCATTTTATCAAATGTCAGTTAAAATTCACTTCATATATAAAATAATATTGTCTTTATGTTTTCATTCATTTTTTCTCTTTTTAATTTGAAAAGGTCACATTTCAAGCTTATATTTTATAATCACTCAGTGAACCATAAAAACATCTACAGATGATTATTATGAAATTATTAAACAAGACTGTTTAGTCAAATTTTGAACCACAAACACCGAAACATAAGTCAATGATACCAAAATATAATAAAGACCAGGAAAATCTTGGAAAACTGTTACTGGTGACTTTGTGGCAAAGTTAGTGTTTTGTACGAACAACTCTACTTTAAAAAACTAAACCAAAAAAACAAATAATAATAATAATATATTTAAAACCAGAGGTGGAAAGTAACGAATTACATTTACTCGCGTTACTGTAATTGAGTAGCTTTTTTGTGTACTTGTACTTTTTTAAGTAATTTTTTTAATCTGTAATTTTACTTTTACTTAAGTATATTTTGTGTGAAGTATTGTACTTCGCTACATTTTAAAACACATTCGTTACTGAGTAAAAAAAAATCGCTCCGTGGAAACAACTGCAGCAAATAATGGGCAGAAGAAGAAACTGGCGCAAAAAATAACAAGAAAGATGCAGACGAACAAGACAGGCGTTAATGGTGCAGACCCAGCTGAAAACCAGACCCCGTTGTACTCTACTGAAGTTGAACTCGAAGGAAATGAAGTGAACCCCTGGCCATATTCATGCTCTATTATGCAGTGTAAGTTGTGTTTGCCTCGGGAGACCGAACTAGCAGCTTATAACATCTCGACGTCGCCCTTCGCAAGCATGTACGTTAGAGGTAACGTAAATACTTACATCATTGCATTGGTGGTTAAAATGAAGCTTTGACGGTTTAGCAAAAGGTTTTGCACAAATGAGCCAAAAAGACAGTGGTGCAGGGTGTGCAATATCATCTGAGATAATATAGTAATTGTTGTTTTAACGATGTGCGATTTGACATTATCAGTATTTTGCCAAAAACCAAACAAATCACTCTAAACAGTGCCGTGAAATCTAGTAACGTTAGATAAGACTAATCCACGTACATCTGGAGTGCTTTCTTTCACTGCGTGATTCAGTCTGTTAAAATGCGTTTAGAATGATCACAAAATTGAAGATATAGAAGCAGAAAATGTATATATTTATATCATTTAATATAGTAAGTCAACATCACATGAAGAATGCCGTTTTTCTCCAAAAATCACAATGATTAGGCCTGTAGTTTTGCTTTTTACAACAGTTCAAAAAACAAGAAGTTAATTAAGAGACTTGCGTTTTAGACACCATATTGCCTGTTTTTGCTCTAATTCGACAACAAAAATTATTCAAAACACAGCCACCATACACAGTTTTGCGTCTCTGACTCTGAGCAATGACGTGTTTCATTCCTTGAATTAACCGTTTAAATGATTCTGTTCAATCGCAATGACTCTCTTATCAGTGACTTGCTGACACCTACTGGTGGTTCTAATTTAACATTTAAAGTATCTTTTGATTTTTGTATTTCAAATGACTATTTAACATTTGTGACCCTGGCATGGAGCACAAAACCAGTCTTAAGTCGCTGGAGTATATTTGTAGCAATAGCCAACAATACATTGTATGGGTTAAAATTATACATTTTTCTTTTATGCCAAAAATCATTAGCATATTAAGTAAAGATCATGTTCCATTAATATATTTTGTAAATTTCCTACTGTAAATATATCAAAACTAAGAGCTTAATTTGAACAACTTTAAAGGAGATTTTCTCAATATTTGGATTTTTTGCTCCCTCAGATTCCAGATTTTAAAATATTGTCCGATCATAACAAACCATACATCAATGGAAATATTATTTATTCAGCTTTCAGATGATGTATAAATCGCAATTTAGGAAAATGGACCCTTATGGTTTTGTGGTTCAGGGTCACATTTTATGTCTTATTTATCAAAACATTATTTCTGCATTTGTAACTGCAGGCTAAATGCATTCATGTCAGTGTGTAATACATCTACGCCACTTCAGATGAAGCTTCTGCGTTTCCTCTGCATTGCAAAGATTAATTTTGTTGATACTGATTTAATTTCCCTGGTAACAGCCTAAATGTCTTATTATTCTAAATAACTGATTCCTTTAATTAAAAACACCTAGTTTGAGATTTATAGGCCCATATCCCAGGTGTGTCAAACTCTGGAGGGTGTTACTGGAGGGCCACAGCCCTGCAGAGTTTAGTTCCAACCCTGCTCCAACACACACACCATGTAGTTTTCAAATAAGCCTAAATTATTAGTTTAGCTGGATCAGATGTGTTTAATTAGGGTAATATCTACACTGTGTAGGGCTGTGGCCCTCCAGGTACTGAGTTTGACACCTTTGGTCTATCCCATTTTTTTCCTCCCTCCCATTGTTAAAATGTAACTAAGTAATTTTTACTCTGAGTAAATTTTAAATGAGCTACTTTTTACTTTTACTTGAGTATATTTTTAGACTGGTACTTTTACTTGTACTTAAGTAAAATTTCAGTAATGTAATGGTACTTTTACTTGAGTAGAATATTTTTGTACTCTTTCCACCTCTGTTTAAAACATATTAATTTTATACTAAGTATAGCTCAAAATCAAATCTAAGATATTTAATGACATACCGATTGAGACGTACAGATGTAAAATTATAATTCAAGTCTATTTGGAGAACTTGTGCACAATGCACATTTCTGTTCCTGAAGTATACTTGCAATATTTCCACTTTAGCACAATCAAATACACTTCAGTTTATCTTTAGTTGGATTTCAGCACTACATCCGCACAATTAAATTGCATTAAGTACAAAATTAGTTGTTCCAATTTAGTAGTCTTTAAGTATAATAGTTTAGTATGCTGAAAGTACAGTTTCACGGTATACCATATATTTGTAGTATAATTAGCATGAAATAAATGTATTTTAAATACATTTATAGTATATCTATTTTCACTAGGGACATTTTCAACATGAAAATCTATAAAGAGATATGTGATTGTATACAAATTGGTTGGTATATCTTACAAATACACGAATTTGAAATATTTGATACACTATGCCATTGTGTTGTTTGTCATCCTCCATCAGCAGCTGCAGTATCTCTCAGCTGTATCAGTGCAGTCACTGTGACTCTGACTGACGGAGGTTTTTGTACGACTCTTTATCACTGTGTGAACACATATTGACTGTTGATCCAGTGTCTGCTCAGACAGTAATAATCTCCTGTATCTTCAGTCTGGACTCCACTGATGGTCAGAGTGAAATCACTGTTAGATCCACTGCCACTGAATCTAGATGGAGTTCCTGACTGGAGGGTGTTTATGCTATAAATGAGGAGTTTAGGAGCTTCTCCAGGTTTCTGCTGATACCAGGTCGTTGCTGTATATTCCTACATCTATGTTACACTCTATTGTAGCTGTTTGACCGAGCTGGACAGTTTTAACTTTAGGTTGAGTTAGAGTGACTCCTCTGGATTCTGAAGAAGAGAAAATAAAAAAGACAATTTGTGTTTAAAAACACTACATCATTTACTTTTACAAGAACAGCAACACCAGTGTCAAATTATTTATATCTCACCTTGAATAAGTACTGCAATGGTCCAGATGAGGATGATGATGTTGTTCATTGTAGTTGTTTTGTCTTGTGTGATGATGAAGATTGTGTTCTGCTCTCAGTCATGAAGTGTTAAACACACAGCACTTTAAACACTCTCATGCAAAGTGTCTCTTTATGTAAATGCTCTTCATACACAGAACAGACAGCTGTCAGTCTCAGACCGCAGATTAATTTCATGCGTGTTCATGTTCTACAAAACATTCAAAGTTTAGACACCTGACTACAGACAATGTGTGTTTTTATTATTTTATTCCACATATTATATTTGTTTTTATTATATACGGTGTTTTGTGTGTGTGTGTGTGTTCATGGCCGTAGCCAGGCTTTGAAAATTAGTGAGTCTCGGAGGTGAGGGGGGTTAAAGAATTGTGGCTAACACTTTCTATGAAGCCTGTATTTATAATACATTATAAGGGTATCCTTAAGGCATTATAATAAATTCATAATGCATTATAAAAAAACTTATAATGTGTTATAAAATCACACATTTTTAATACAATTATAATACATTGTAGCACTTACGTATTTGTGGTTATAACTTTTAAGAGTATGATTATTTATAACAAACAATGAACACCATATTAAATCGACTTCATTTACAATGGGCTATAACATAGCTTGACATTGTTTATTTAAGGTCTGCACAGTACCTTACTACATCTCTTGAGTGCAATGTTTATATACAACTAATTGTATTAGTAGACTTAGGTAGGGTAGTAGAATGTTCCTATTCTCAGTTTGTCTGTTGAACCATCAGAATAAAGTGTTAGCATACATTATATTCAGCAGACACACCACTAATACTCTCATGACTGCTCGTTCACGTGTAGTTAAAGAGTTACTTATCAACAGCTGTCTAAAGGGTGCCATCAAAATAATAAAACTGATATAATAAAACAAATGTTCAAAGCAAACGTGTCATATTACACATTCATCTGATCTGATATCTGATCTTATGGCTGTTTGAGAAAAAAAACTGTATTGTTACATTTACGCATTTAGCAGACGCTTTTATCCAAAGCGACTTACAATTGCATTCAGGTTATAAATTTTCATTGGTATGTGTTCCCAGGGAATCAAACCCACAACCTTTTGCGCTGCTGACGCAATGCTCTACCACTGAGCCACACATGATCACTTTATAATATGTTATTATTATTAATTATAAGTGGTCTTTGTCTGCTTTAAGTACAGTAACATAAGTAACGTGGTAAGATATGAGACATATAATACATTATAACTATGATAAATATAATCATTGTAACTTAAGCGGATGGATCGTGTTCATTGCGTTATAAATCATCAGATTCTTAAAAGCTATAACCACAAATAAGTAACTATTATAATACATTAAAACATAGCTGGCTACTGGTCTGTGTGTGTTAAAGAACAGCTTGGTTTTATAATTCACAGTGTTACAGTTTAAAAAAATGGTGGAAAGATATATATGCAGTATGAGCTACTGTATATGAGAGGAAAAAACAAAACATTTATTTAATTAAATATGACTTTTTTAACATTTAAAATAATGGAAGATTAAATGTTAATGAAATTCATGAAAACTGATTTTAAATTAAAAACTCTTTTATTAACAAATATTATAACTATTTCTTAATTCTTACTGAGCTAATTCTGAAGCTGCTTGTTGTGATCAGAGAAACAAAGGTCAAACATAGCTGATCTTTTGAGTTGACAGTTGTTCTCTGATTGTCAGGCATCATCTCTCCTACAGTGAGCGTGAAGAGATTTCCACAAAGATCAGCAGCACTGATGTGAGAGACGAACACAGGCGTCTCTTCAGACTGGAGCCGGAGCTGAAGGTGTTCAGGAGCATCAGGTGTCCGTGTCAGGACAGTAGTGCTGGAGTCCTGCAGGAGAACGGTCTGAACAGCTCGAGCAGCCTGAAGGCCAACATATACTTCTTTTCTTTTTTATGTGTACGTTAGTGTATTCTCATTCATCCTCCACACTGAGCTTTACTCTCTCTCTCATCTGTCATCTGCTCAGCTTTTCACCAACAACATCAGACACAACTGCATGTGTGCTTTTATTCAGCGCTGATATGCTTTAAAATCAGTAATCAAAAATATATTGTGTTTTCAGCTTCTGAGAGGAACAGAATCACTCAAATATGAGTTTGACGTTATTCTCTGAATTGAGTCAGAAGAGTTGGACTCATGGAGAGATGAGGTTTGTTCACACTGAGACTCTCAGCAGTCAGACTGATCTTCTGAGTGTTTGAATCAACTGTTGACTCTGATTTTTCTATCAAATGTGAAATCTAGCAAGTGATACACAGTGATATCACACCCTCTCTCTTCTCAACTCCACCACCAGAAGCATTTGAACTCTGATTGTTATCAGACTAATGAGAACGGACTATTTAAACCCGACTCCTTCTTCACTCATGCTGTGTTCAATAACCAAATACTTCCGTGATATATAGTATTTGAAAAACAGTAGGTGAAAAGTATCTGGTAGTGATGGGAGAAAAAAAAAGCAAAAATATTCACTGTTTTGAAGCATTCAGCTAAAGTAAGACACAGCATCAGTGTGAAATATTGCTTGTTTTGCTCTGCAGTTCTGAGCAGTCGAGTATGAGAGCGGAGAGCGGGGGGGTGGTGTGATTTTAAATGGAGGGAGGAACGGATTTGTTAAGAGTCAGAGCATCGTGGTTTTCACTCACTCCAACACCGCTCCATCACGAGTACAATTCATGCCAAAGGCCTGTAATATAACTGCATATTTAGCAAGAATTCACGTTAAACATATTTAGCAAGAATTCACATTAAACATGTTTATCAAGCTTAATAGAGAAGGATCAATCCAATCAGAAAGAATGTGAAAGCTATGATGACGTGAGCAGGAAGTTATACTTCAAGGAATTTGTTTGTCCTTCTAGATACTGAATATTTTCAGGTGAAAGCATGATTTAAACAAGTACTACAACACTTGTTCACACGCAGTCGCTCTCTCAATAATGCATCAAACAAATGTAATCTTACAGTGTTACTTCATCTGTATATGATTTCAGATGAGCAGAAATCTGTAAGAAATGCAGCGATCTGAAGGTAAAATAACTGATGAAAACATACGGTTATTTTCATCACAAACTAAATTTGCACCACAAAAAGCAGCAATTTTGCCTTTTAATGCTGACAACCATGTTATTAGCTCAGCATGAGGTAGGAAAAAGTTTTCACACTAGTGTTCCAATAAGCCACTTTGAAACGCTCCTGTTATTTTATTTTCTTCTTTTTATATTCGTTTTTGAGTTGAGTTTATTTGACACAAAAAGTAGTAATTCACTGATACAACCTTCATTGTCAAGGATAACACAATCAAGTTACAGTAACTTATTTCCATTGTGGTCCTTGCTTTAAAAATAGAGAAGAAAATACTTTTCAAAAATCCGCTCACTCCCATAAAATAACATACAGATCAATAATTCCTTGAAATACATTTTAAGACATCCTATCTAAAAACAGTCTATTCACCCTTATTCTGAAACATCACAATTTGTTAATACCTTAATATCTAACGGCAGCATATTCCATTCCTTTGCACCTGAATATTTAAATGACCTTTGACCATTCAGTGTCCTGTATCTACATATATTAATATCCATAATGCTCTGTCTGGTAAAATGACCATGTCTTACATTAACCTGAGAAAAATAAGAATGAAAATATACTGGAGCCTATCAGTAATGATTTTATGAACTAATCTTACTTTCTGTTATACTAATCTTCTTTCAATTGGTAACCATCCAAGCTGTTGAAAGTGTATTAAATTTAATCCTAAAACTAATCTTACCAATTTGTTCTAAATACGTTATGAACAGAACTGTGATATTTCAAACATACTGAAATACTTTGAATGAAGTGAAGGAACTCTATTTTGGACACACTCTTGGTTTTATGACTCTGGATTTTGTAATATTTCGACCCCTGCGTGTCGTTTGCTTCTCTGCCTGTTTGCCTTGTGTTTGACCGTCGCCTGGTTTTGACTGATTTTTAGAATTCTCAGAATTAAATATGATTATTATAATGCTTAATCATAGTTGAATTTCTTTTGTATAATACATTAGAAGTCTATACATTTTAAGAATACACTTAGACACACAATAACATTGACACATATAGCTATAATGTATCTATGCGATAGTGAATTAATGTGCTATATAAAATATATGAATATATATGTATATGTATATATTTTTCAAAATATTTTACTTTTGAAAAGAGATTGAAGCACATGCTCATTATATAAATATTTAAAACACATTGCAGCGGGCCTAAACATTGTTATACAGTAATTATACATTAAAACCGATAAAACCTGAATCATTTTGCAATCTTCTTACACAAAGTACACATCAAATATACTTTAAGTAAGAGTAAAATGAGTAAGAAAAAATACACTAAAACTTAATTTAAAGTAAGCTTGTTTTAAAAATATGATTTAAAAGCTAAACTGAGCATGCATTTAATAGCAAGGCTTTTAGAAATATATGAAATATTAACATATTAAATATTGAATATATTTTAATGCACTTCAAATAAGCATGTTATGGATACAAATGTACTTTAAGTATATTTTGAATACATTAAAAGTATGTCTTTTCCACCTGAGAGCAGACAAACCCGTTACACTTCAAAGGGATAATGTATATGAAAATGTCAGTAAAATCATAAAAATCTATGATTGCAAATACAGAATCAATCATTCTGACAGTAATTGTGTAAGAAAGTAATTTTTTTCTGTGGATCAAATGGAAAGCATCACATCCAGACATCAGTTCAGTTTGATTGACGGATCATATATTACACCAAAAACATGATGATTATATTAAAACACTGACTTGTTTTCTTCAGGAATATAATATTTCTGTTATAATGATATTGTGTGATTAGTGTTTGTGTTGATCAGTGTTGTGTGTGATTGTGTTGTAGAGCAGCTGCAGTATCTCTCAGCTGTATCAGTGCAGTCACTGTGACTCTGACTGACGGAGGTTTTTGTACGACTCTTTATCATTGTGTGAACACATATTTACTGTTGATCTCGTGTAAACTCTGACAGTAATAATCTCCTGTATCTTCAGTCTGGACTCCACTGATGGTCAGAGTGAAATCACTGTTTGATCCACTGCCACTGAATCTAGATGATGTTCCAGTGTAACGGTTTGATGTCACATATATCAGGAGTTTAGGAGCTTCTCCAGGTTTCTGTAAGTACCAGTGTAAGTAACTACCACCATACACGCTACTGCTGGTTTTACAGTTTATTCTGACTTCATGTCCTTGAGTTGCTGGTATTAATGATGGACTCTGAGTTACAGTGATCTGTCCTCTACACTCTGAAAGAAGGGAGCAAAGGATAATAATGAAAAATTATATATATTTCACATTTTAAAATAATTGTCTTTATGAAAGTTTTACTACAAACCTTGAGCAAACAGTGTGAGAGTCCAGATGAGGATGATGATGTTGTTCATTGTAGTTGTTTTGTCTTGTGTGATGATGAAGATTGTGTTCTGGTCTCAGTCATGAAGTGTTAAACACACAGCACTATAAACACTCAGAGCACTGAAGCGTGTGCTGACGATGCAAACAAGTGGGCAGGATTTACAACAGCTTGAGCTGCTAACAAAGTCATATACACTGTTATATCACTAACGATTTTACATTCTCACAACTAAAATTGTTCAGTAACATTTGTTTGAATCATTGTGTGATAACTTACAGTTTTTGCCTATTGCTTACACACTTTTTGCAGAATTTGGCTAATTATGTCAAAACTCTACACACAAGCCAATCAGACATAGCACTTGGAGATTAACAACTCACATCTATGCCAAAATGAAACTGCAATCAAAACTTAACTCTCCTTTCTAAAAATGAAACTCTTGCAACAAAACCATACACACAAGCACCATTTGAATTACTCTTTCATAATCACCAGCAACACACTGATGGGCTTTATATAAAACACTGCAGTCTTTGTGTTTCTACTTTTAGTAATTTTCTCAGACTCATTCTTCTGTAAAACTCAAAATAGAATTTCTGCAGAAATCAAACAAGAGTTTTTACAAAAACAAACATTCTTACAGAAATAAAGACAAATAGAATCACAAATCATCAAATTTAGCAACAAAACAAAAGTAAAAAATAAAAATAGAAATATTGGATAAATTGGTATTGGGGAAAAAAACCTTCCTTGTTTTGTGTGTGTGTGTGTGTGTGTGTGTGTGTGGTGGGGGACTGGGGGGCTTATGGATCCCGCCTTCTTATCGGATCTGGCCACAAGACCTCGTCAACATCACAGGCCATGTCCTCACGGGCTAGGCATCGGGGAAAATATCGCCTTGTGTGCCGAATCCACCCTTGGATTAATCCCACCTCAATGTCTCTGCATGCCTCTTTCATTGCTTGCAGAAGAGTCATGCAGGCGTGTAGTTGCCGATCATATACTTTCCAACGTCTAGCTGAAAATAATTCCTCGATTGCATTTAGAAAGGGGCTGCAAGGGGGCAGGTATAAAAGTGTGAAATGGTTATGGCTGTTGAACCAATCTCGGACCAGAGCAGCCCGGTGGAAACTAACATTATCCCAGATGACAACAAACCTGGGCTGCTGTGGTCTGTCCTGCACAACTACACGTAGTGCATCTAGCAATGCAATGATCTGTCCTGTATTGTAGGGACCTAGAGTGGCATGGTGATGCAGGACTCTTTGGACACTAATTGCAGCACACAAGGTGAAATTTCCCCCACGCTGCCCAGGGACATTTACAACAACCCTTTGTCCAACTACGTTACGGCCCCGAAGCCTGGTTTTGGCCAGATTGAAGCCTGCCTCATCCACATACAGTAGATGAACTCATGTGGCAGTTCGCCGGCATCAAAATCCAGAACCGTCTGTAACAGAAAATATTGAATAGTATTACTAAAAACACATTCAGTGCAATGTCTATATTTTCACACAAGTAGGGGCTGGGTTGGGTCAGTATAGACAAAAACTTCAAGCTACAGGCAAGGCAGGTGGCAGCATAAACCCTCATTCCCACATCACAATATATAGTATGTAAAGTAAAGTGACACACACCTGCACATAATCATGGCGCAGATCATTGACCCTGACACTGTTCCTCTCAAATGGCACCCTGTACAGCTGCTTCATTCTGAAGTTATGTTTCTGTAGGATGTGACTTAGTGTAGAAATGCTGACCCTGTTGATATTGTTGAATACATTTCTATTTGCAATTATGCGTTGTTGCAACTCACGAAGTCGGATTACATTATTTTCTGTGATGACAAGCTCTTGTTGTTGAGCGAAGAGCCGTTCCCTTCCACCTTGAGAAGGTCGTCCAACTATTCTGTAGAAAATGCCACTACAAGATGTCATTGGCTAGGTTCTTTTTCACATACTGTACTTTCAAACTGTACACAGTACTGTAACATCACAATGGTATTCCTTTACATATGCTTCACAGCACTACCCATTTTTGTATAGTACAGTCAGTACAGAAATACTGTAATATGATACAGAATCATGTGACACATACAGTAGGTACAGTCTGGAGTAGAAACTTGAAGATATACCTGTTCTCCAGTCGGAATGTCCTTATTATCGATGCTGCTGTGTAGCGACTGAGGTTAAGGTGGACTCTTTGCCCAGCCTCCCTCATGGACAGGCCATGATTTATCACATGGTCCACTAGAGTAGCCCTGATGTTATCTGAAACACGTCTCCTCACTGGTCCTCGTCCACTTCCACGTCCGACTCCTCTCTCTCTTTGTCCTCCTCTTACTCTGACTCTCATTGCTTCCATGCTTGCAAAGTTCTTGAAATGGCTTACCTGAGGCCTATTTGTAGTGCTAAGGCTCAGACTGATTGGTGTTCTGTTTTCTGTGCAAGTGTTTTCAGGTGTGTATGTAAGTGCCTAAAATTGCCAGATGAGTTTTGCATTGTGAACAGAGTCTTTTCCCAATAATAATAGGTGATTTAGAAAACGTAAGAAAACGTGTGAAGTGAAACACTTAATGCGAAACGCATTAAGTGCGTTATATAATTGCAAACAAAGTCCAAAGTTGACAATGTTTTTTAAGCTATGGTTACACTGTGTTTAAGGTATGCTACAAGAAGTTTAGGTATTGAGGCTTTGGTCTAAGCATTCAGTTTTAGTGTGTAAGCAATGGGCAAAAACTGTAATGGTTGATTAATTTAAATCTTTAAGGGAACAACAAGTCATTTCTGTCTCTATACTCAGACACTTATTACAGTGGTTTGACTCACATTAACATGAATGCAGCGTCACACAGAAGTCTCTGTAGAAATCCGCTTCATATTTGTATTTCCCAGCTATTCTGCAGTCAGCAGTGTCTGATAATAGATATTTACTGAGATAAAGATGAGTAATATTCTGCTGGTCATGTGATCGCACCATAGAGACTCATAAGATACTGGATTCAGCTGCTTCAGTTACTGTATGTCAACAGAGACGCCATCTTAGAGCATCCAATCACTTCAATAGTTCCCAACACATCTTAATGACTGTTGTACACTCAATATTATGAGACACCATAATGTTTAACATCTCTGTTTAATTTACAAACATACAGTTTTATGAATTTCTGAAAATGGCTGCCTGAGTTTGTTTCCAATTGAATCAATTTGCTTTAAAAGATGGATATATAAAGAAAATCAGTTCTCTCAGTCTGGTCATATGAGTCTAGACTGAACAAAGTGCATCTGAAAAGTGTGCATCAGAATTTGGATTATTTTCTCTGAAGCTGCAGTTTTTTCTTCTTCTGTGAATCACGATGATTGCGCTGCATATGAAGAACAAAAGCATCATAATGAGAAACTTCACAACATCATCCATGATTAAGAGGTCAAAGGTCACATCAGAGGTCAAAGCTAGTCAAATATATATCTTTAAAAAGAGCAAGAGAATGAATGAGAAATATAGGGCTGAATCATGTCTATTGTAAATGAGAGAATAAAGAAAATAATAAACTCAGATTATGAAAGATTACGTAGTCTTCAAGCAATAACATATTGAAAAAAATGTGTTTCATTATTACTTTTTTAAAAGCATTTGACCAAAGTTAAAGAGTGTTTCTGCTGTCAGTGTGTTGAAGTGTTGTTTCTGGAGTTTGTGTTCACTCGAGTGGAATAGAGGTTTTTGTTCGACCGCTTCATTAGATTGTGTCACTGTGGTGGACTTTCGGTGGAGGAACTAAACTGCTGCTCGGTAAGTCTCTATTTTAATTCTCCACTGCAAACATACAATTTAGATTGTGTATAATTTAGATTTGTTATATATATTCATTATAAATACTTAATTGAAAATATCAGTTTGTTGTTTAAACACATGCGTAGATATTCAGAAGGAATGATTTAAAACAATTTATGTCTAAAAAAAGTTCATATTTTGTCTAATTTCATAATGTATCAGAGTTTTATTAGTTGATCAGTTTATTTTATTAATTCATACACTGTTTATATATCATCATTATATATAATTCATCTTTTATTTTAGATTTCATATACTGAATGAAATTATTTGGCATTAAAAATATAAACGTAGCTTCTTTCTGTCTTCAATATGTTTTATAATATGTTTGGTTCACGTTGTTCTTGTAAATCAGCGTTTTAATATACATACAAAATGTGTGTACATTTTAAACCCATTTGATTCAGTCATTTTCTAATTCTGAATGTTAATATATTGTTAGTTGTAGGCAAATAATGTGTTTTTGAAATGAACTATATAAAAAAGATAAGCTGCATATCTCACATAATTACACAATTATGTTAGATTAAATGTTATGTTAGGTGATAAAAACACTAGTGGAATTAAAACAGTCAGTGTATGTTTAGTTTCATTTTTGATGTTTCATTTAAAAATATATCATAATTTGTGCCATTTGTATATTACATCAGCTATAGTGATGTTGAATGTGATGAATGATGAGATTGTTGTGATTTTGACTGCACTCCTCGTGTCTGCTGCTGAAAGTCGTGTTGAAATGCTGTGAATGCTGCAGGGCAGAAGAGTGCTGGAGCTGTTTGTGAATGTGTTGTGTTTGTCTCCTGCAGCTGGTCCCACAGTGAAGCCCTCAGTGTCTCTGCTGCCGCCCTCTTCTCTGCAGATCTCTGGAGACTCAGCCGCACTGCTCTGCCTGCTCAGCTCTTACTCTCCACAGGGGGCGCTGGTGAGCTGGACACTGGACGGCTCAGAGGTCACCGAGGGGGTTGTGACCAGCGCAGAGAGCGAGCAGGACGGCCGCTACAGCCGCAGTAGCGTCCTGACCCTCAGCACAGCTCGCTGGGAAGCGGGAGAGCTGTACGTCTGCAGAGTAACACATGCTGAAGCTCCTCACGATGTCTCGTTCCACAAGAGTCGCTGTTAGTCGCTCGCAGTACTGATATTTCTCCAGTGAGCACTGCTCTCTCCTGAAGATGAGTCGTATCTGAGTGTCCTGTGTCAGGCAGGATTCACATGAGTCTAGTGCTGCAGCTGTAGTCATTTACAACTCAATACTGAAAGAGAGCTCTAGTGTCAAAGCACTGGCTGATCTTTCAATCTGCTGTGTTTGCTGCAACATTCAATAAAGCTTCTCAACAAACTCCATTTGTGTCTGACAACATCATTCAACTAACAGATGACGATGCATGTAGTGTTTGTTCAGGTGTTTTCAGTAAATCTAGTCAAATAAAGCTCTTGGGGTTTGAACATGGTCTCTGGAGACAGAGCTGCTCTATTCTGAGAGGATCACAATACACCACCCTGACAATGCAAATGATTTTCAGCCCACACTCCCAGAGTCACTGTTTGATTGGTTACATGATCTTGACTGAAACACACCAGTTTCACTTCTGCTGTAGTCCAGCAGCCCAGGTGAAAAGGAAACATATTTAAATTGTGCTTTTTTTGGGACATAGTATATTTAAATTATACCATACTAAATGCATATTAAATGTGTTATTTTGAAACAAGAAGTAGGCTATATTAGGCATATTTCAAGATATGCTTAAGATCAGCTATTTGCAACATATTTTAATATATTAAAGTGTAAAATTGTAAATTTAGTGCAATTTAAGTGTATTTATTTACAATTTATTTAAAATATAATTTTAATAACACATTTTAATGTGATTCAATAACATGTCAATAGTATTTCAGCACTACTCGTTTATTATTAAGTATCTTTTTTTCCAATTGTTGCTTTTTTATGTTATTTTGATACACACAAAGTATGTACACAATTGTGTTATATTTGCTTTATTTTCCTTTAATTATTTTTATTGTTTTAAGTTTATTGATCGCATTATTTTCTAATGCAGTGTTTATTAGCAACTGTATATTAATCTACATGGAGAGAAAAAAAGGGACTTTTATTTTGACCGTCTGCTTGGAGAATCGCGGAGAGAACGGCGAACTGCATGTGTCCTCAGATCAGCAGGGGAGCTGTGAAAGAGCAGACGCGACTCTCTCGTTCTTCTGATATTTTTCCTGTTTTACAGGTAAAGACACAGACTATAAGAGAGACCTATATCTGCTGTACTGTATTTACACGATTACAATGTATGACGACGGTTAAGTGTTAATTGTGATGTGGTTTGAGAATGTGATGTTCATGCTTTGTGAAGAAAAGTAATTCAAGTATGCTCCAGTGATCATTATATATTACTACCGTGTTATATTACTTGGTTTAAGTCACAAAATAGCTGTTTGTTCATGTTATAAGTTAATTAATAGTGTTAAGTATCTTCGGGAAGCTCACTCTGTGGTCGCGTTTGGCGCGCTTTATGGTCACGTGATCACTCACTGAAAAAGGCATAGGAAGCAGTTAGATCTGTGTGTGCTTCATAGCAAATATACTCCTATGGGGAGAAAAGGAGTGTATTGTATTTAATATTGGTTTTAAGGAACGAAAGTAGTTTGCAACACTAAAGTTTACAGTTAATATGATGAGTAAATTCATATAATATAACTTTCTGGTTACTAATATCATTATTGATGTTTATAAAATGTCTGTTGAGTATTTCGTATTTATCTAAAAATGGTAAAATGAAGAAAAGAGACAAAAGAGTGTCAGAATGTGATTTATTTTGATGTTGATGTCATTTAAGTGATGTACTAAGAGTAAACAAATACAAAGGAATGTAAAGTAATGCTTTAAAAGCAATTGTTTATGCTGGAATTATACTGTTTGTACATTTAATAAACAGATCAGCAGAGGATCTGTGAAAGAGCAGATGCGACTCTCTCGTTCTTCTGATATTTTTCCTGTTTTACAGGCAACAGTAATCTGTCTGCGGGGTCCCTGAAGGCGGGGCCTGCAACAGATTCTTGGGGGCTCGTCCGGGATCGGCTCCACGTGACACGAGGAGGCTGATCCAGAGATTCTAGGACCGTGGGACCAGGTGGCGCTGGGGCTAGAGGTCGGCGGCTGCTGCGTCAACGGTGACAACGAGGCACACAGAGGGTTGGACAGACTGCCTGTCTTCATCCTGAGGTTAAAGAGGTTCCGGAAAGGACGACGGAGAATAACGTCATGGCGGCTCGTACAAGGAAACGCTTGGTGTGGGACATCCGAAAAGATCTGATCACACTACCGGCTGATGAACTTTTCCACGTTGCCAAGGCCATCGGGCCTGTACAAGGTAAAGATTCATCTGAACTGGACTTGGAGGACAGTGAGGGTTGTTTTGAGTACATCGACGCTTTCATGTCAAGTGAATCCTTGCTTGATATGGAGGATCAAGGTATGAGTAGACTGTTGTCGTTACAAGAGACTGTAAAATCAGCAAAACAGATTTGCACTGATATATGTACATCTAATGTTGATACAAATACCCACCTTACACATGTGTCACATCCACTCACCACTGATGAACAGACACTGACTACGAATGACACATATCTAACACCACCTCATGATTCAACTGATTTAAGGGGTGTTAAGAGGGCTGAACCTAGAATAAGCACAGACATAAATAAAATGCTTGCGGAGTATGAAACACTTAGCAGGAAAATACACCAGTACATGACAACACCCACACAGCACACTGACCTTACCCAACCTACAGTACAGGGGGGTGCTGCCACACCACATCTGGACAAGACTGAACAACCCAGACATGTAACTAATGACTTTGCTTTCCCCTTGGCGGGACTCCCATTCATCCAGTCACGTGAGTTCAAGATACACGGAGGCCAGATTGGTGACCACTCGTCGGACATCACATATAATAATGTATGCAGACAGATGGACGCTGGTATCACAGAGAACTTCAGTGACAACTATATTGTCAGAGGTGTGCTAAGAATAATTAAGCCCGGCATTTTCAAAGACATGCTGATAAATAAGGACGACATGACAGTAAGCGAGTTAAAAGGGTTCCTACAGTCACACCTGGGAGATCGGAGCAGCACAGAGCTATTTCAAGAGTTAATGTGTACTAAACAAAGTGACCAAGAGAGCCCACAACAGTTTTTATACCGTGTAATGGGGTTGAAACAGAAGATACTTTTTGCAGCGAAGCAAGCTGATGCAGACCGCAAGTATAGTGCAGCCACTGTACAAGATGTGTTTCTACACACAGTGTACCAGGGCTTGAGTCACAGATGTAAAGACATTCGCAGCGAATTGAAGCCACTGCTTACTGACAGTAATGTGACAGATGATGCCATCCTCAGACACGTAATGAAAGTCACCAGCGATGAAAATGAGAGACTGCGACGGCTGGGCCCGTTAACCAGAACAAAACCATCCCCAGCAAGTAGCGCTCAAGTCCACAGTGAACCTGGCAGTGACGAGGGAGGAAGGACAGAGGCTGCTGCGAAAAAAAGCCAGAATGACCCAATCAAACAATTGACTGCGAGAATCGATACCCTAACCAACATGGTGGATGCACTACAACATTCCATGATGGCACAGGTGGAGAGAAGTTGCCAATGCTTAGCCAGTCAACCAGTTTTCCGCAAAGTGTATCGCTCGCGGTGCTGTCCAAAGTGTACAGGAGAAGGACGACAGGATTGCCCACATTGCTTCATCTGCAGTGAGGAGGGGCACCGGGCAGCTGGATGCATGAGACAAACTCAGCGGCAGGGAAACGGGAACCGGTCACTGCAGAGAGACAACCAGTGACCGTAGAGCCAATGTCTCAGACTGATGCAGCCAACTCAACGCTGTACAGACCTGGAGGAAGAAAAAACCTAGATCAAAGACGCACCCACCAAAGACAGAATAACGATTCTACAGACCTGAAAGTGGAACACAGGGCTTGCCAGACCAAAACTGACACAATAATCAAACTGATAGGAAGCAAAGCATTAACCCAGTGCAACTTGAATGGACTCACCGTCAGGGCATTGCTGGACACAGGGGCACAGGTCAGCATAGTTGATCGTGTGTGGAAAGAGAAATACCTACCTGATATTGAGGTGAGACCACTGCGAGACCTACTGGGATGTGGGAAAGATCTGGAGGCATGTGCGGTTAATGGAGATCCTATTCCATTCGACGGATGGACAGTCCTTACAGTCAACTTACAAGGAAACGAGGATCCCAGCCTTTCCATCAATGTACCATTTTTGGTAAGCAAAATATCAATTGAGAGACCACTCCTGGGCTTCAACGTGATTGAGGAACTGATTCAACGGCAACCCGAACAGCTCATGCAAACACTCACGGCTTTATTAGCTGGAGCTATTGATGTCCCAAACGAGAAGGCACAAACCCTTATTGAAGTTATATGGACTACAGAAGAAGTTGAGTGTGGCCGTCTGAAAGTCAGTCAGAGAAGAGTAATCATTCCGGCAGGGCAGGTTGCCTGGGTACAATGTCGAATCACACCAAATTTAGCACAGTCAGACTCTGTAGTCCAGTGGCGGCTGCTGATCTTTTAAAGAGGGGAAGCTCATTTTCGGCCTAAATCATAAAAATTGTCCATTTATTTATATGTAAATTCTGCCCTACGTTCCTTTTCAAGAAAATGCTCTGTAACCCTGTCGTACAAACTAGGCGTCTTTTCCAGTGACTTGACCAGTGTCCTCTCAATGGCCAGCAGAGCTAGGCTGCTTAAACGGCCTTGGCCCATTGTGTTACGGGTGTAGGACTTGAGCCGCTTTAAACAGGAGAAGCTCCTTTCTACACCTGCTGTGCAGTTTGCTAGCTGGCTAGTTCAGACTATATGAATTAATGAACAAACGATCTAATATATATATATATATTTAACTCAACGGGAGGAAATGTGGGAATTATGTTAAACTGAAACAATGAATGTGGTGTGAAATTGTGTGAAATATACGATGAAGGTTGCAGCAGTTTGTCTTTCGACTACACATGCAAAATCCGTGATGGGATTGAGTTGGAAATGGAGACACAGAGTGATACGCGTCATAATCTGAAGACCACGCCCACGCCCACGCCCACACCAACCGTCTCTTTGTATTGCGAGAAGCTGCCGCCTCCTTGTCATTTATTTATAACAAAAAAAAAAAAAAAATGTCTAAAAGCTGATATGTGACAATGTGTATAGCAAACAAGCTAAAAAAAAACAATAAATACGTTTTTATAAGCTGTCGACCCCAAAAAACGAGTGTTTTAGGACATAAAAGTGGATTAAAAAGAGATGACAGACCCTCCAATCATCACGCAGACGCTCGGAGTCCGGGCCAGCCCACTCCTCCATTCATCCCAGAGACGCTGAGCGTCCGTGGGCGGGACATAATCGCAGCATTATCCAATGACCGTCTTGTTTCTAAGCACTGAAAAAAACTGTTTAAAGCAGCCCCATTGAAGTCAATGGACGCTGGGCTTCAACAGAGTAATGCACTGTACGCTACGGGAATGAATGAGAAGGAAATCGAGTCAGCCGACCTAAGTAGCTGATTCTGAACGAAATTGTTTTTGAAATCGAGTTTGAGAATGAACTCTTTCGCACTCTCCAACAGTTTGCTCGAATTGGCCACTCTCGAACATCGCCATATCACCCCCAGGGCAACCCAGTTGAGAGGTTCAATCGGACCTTGTTACAAATGTTAAGAACACTGGGAGACAAGGAAAAGGAGAGGTGGAAAGATCACTTACCTCAAATCGTGCATGCTTACAACTGTACACGGCATGAATCGACAGGATACTCACCCTTTTTCCTCTTATACGGGCGGCATCCTCGACTTCCAGTTGACCTGATCTTCGGCTTGATGGAACGAACAGAAGAAATCACACCGAAGGGGTATGCAAAACAGTGGGCACGCCGAATGAGTGAAGCATACCAGATCGCGGAGAGCCACAGTCGACAGTCAAGTGCGAGAGGGAAAGCGCAGTATGAACGGAAAATGAGGGGAGTTGTGCTGAAGGCAGGAGACCGAGTGTTAGTCAGGAATCTTGGGGAACGAGGAGGCCCAGGAAAGTTACGGTCCTACTAGGAAAAAGCTGTATACGTGGTGAAGGAACAAGTATCTGACAACCCTGTGTATGTTATACATCCTGAGAACAACGACCGTGGAAAAACCAGGACATTACATCGAAACCTGTTGCTACTGGTGAACGACTTACCTGTAGAAGTTCCAACGACGACACCCGGACCTAAAAGACCTGAAAGACAGGCTAAGGGCCCCTTGCAGGCAACATTATGGCAGAGCTCTTTATCCATTTGTTGAACATTTCAGTTATGCCATAATATGATCATTATTGAATATAATCATCAAAACAAAACTTTCTGAATAAAAAAAAACACTGAAGCGTGTAAACGGCTGAACAATACAAAGAAACAGAAGAGTTTATTGTCACTTCTTTGAGTTTGACTTGTATTTTCAGCAGCTGAGGGTTTGTATTTCAGACTCTGTAGAATAGAAAGACTGCTTTATCACAGGAAAACTAATTTATTTAAATTAACCAATGATTAACAGTTTTGCATCAGTTTTTGAAAATATGTTTTATAATCTGCACAAACATGATAATTTTTAGAATTCTTAGGATTAAATATGCTTATTATAATGCTTAATCGTAGTTTACTTTCTTTTTTTATAATACATTAGAAGTTTATACATTGTAAGAATACACTAATGGCGCTTTTCCACTGCATGGTACGGCACGGTACGGTACGGTACGGTTCACTTTTGGGGGGTTTTCCACTGGGTACTGTACCTGGTACCTGATACTTTTTTAGTACCACTTCGGTCGAGGTTCCATGCGAACCGTACCGTTACCAAAACGTGACGTGTAAACTCTGCTGATCACTGATTGGCCTGAGAAAATCGTCATTACTGCGTCACCGAACTTGCGACACGAGACCCTCCTCTGTCCTACCCGCTAGATTTTAATCAGCACAGCCAGCGAAGGATCGGACGCAACTTCTGTTTAAACAAACGCACATTTTTGCATCAACCACAAAATAGCAGTGTCATTGTCTGTCGAGGAAGTTCAGACGTTCCTCTCGTTGATAGCCGAGGAGCGGATCCAGTGAGAGCTTGATGGTGCGACGCCGAAGGAAAAAGCCTTATATATAACGTTACTTTTGAACTTGCTATATTTACAGAGTATGTTTTCTGTTTATATTTTTACCTCTGTATCTGTGTTTTGCTTCAATTAAAAACAATCTGATCGAATACCTGTACCTCCAGACTATATTAAATATGTATTATTGTATGAGCACCTAATGAACCTCTTGAAAAAGACAAATGATTAATGCCGCGATTATAAAAACCATCACATAAATAAAAAAAACAAGGGATACATTGTACATTTTGAAATATTCAAAAGTTTATTGATAATTCACTTTACAGAACACGCTGCATGAATAGTTAACTAATCAAGTAACGCAGCACACCTGCACGAACATCCCTGCTTTCCTCCTCTACAACCCGTGTCACTGTCACCACAGTCTCTGCTGCTGGGGGTAAATCACAAGCATTCTCATACTCATAGACCTCTCCATTGCTGTTAAAAACATCCACATGCCGAGAGTGAAGAACACTATTCCGTCTCCTTTCTTTGTTGTGAGTTTGTTTGTGGCGCGTTTACGATGATGTCACGGCAGTAGAGGCGGCGCAATTATAACGACGCGTGAATAATCTCGCCCACTCTATAGCGGTACTAAACTGCGGTGGAAATGCAACCGACCCGAACTGAGCCGTACCGTACCGTGCCGAACCGTACCGTACCATGCAGTGGAAAAGCGCCATTAGACACACAATGACATTGACACATATAGTTATAATGTATCCATGCGGTAGTGAATTAATGTGCTATATACAGGGTTCGTACGGTCATGAAAAACCTGGAAAAGTCATGGAATTTTAAAACCGCATTTTCCAGGCCTGGAAAAGTTTTGGAAAAATGAATAAACCCAGAAAGTTTTGGAAAAGTCATGGAAATCTATTTTACAAATCTTTGTATAATACAATTATGTTTATTCGGGTCCTGAATTTCGGTACGGGATTGCGCATGGGCTATATCGCATATTTCTACTCTTTCCCGCAGCTTTCGACTTTAAAATGATGGATATTCACACATTTATTCAATAGCCTATAGCTTGTAGGCTGAAGAGTAAATAGATCCACACAGAATATCAAATCGGTCATTTGAAAACGGATTCATCAGCTGTGTTTTCTCTCTTTGACTTTCTCTTAAAGCACGTAATCAGCGCATCTCGTCTGCACTAAAGAGCTGCACGGTGCGATACTAGTCTTTCTCTGGCATTTTGGTACAGTTGACAGAATTGTCACCTGCCTAATCGGGTCATTGTTGCATTGTCACTAAAATGTAGCCTATTATTTATTTGTACGTCTTTTTAAGCCGTTCTGTACTCGCGCGCTCCAGAAGCGGTTTCCGCTGCACTCAGTCATGTCCAAATGGCGTCCGTATAAAGCCGCCTTGCGAGCACCAAATTGACTTTGGTACCAAACAAGCTCAGTAGAATCCTGCACGGGCCTCAAACATACGCCCCAGTCCAATCCTTGTCCAGCAGATGATCAGAATTACCTTCCTGAGTCCGACTGGAGCCCATGTCTTTCTTTCTCTCTTCCCCATTACATAGCTGCTGTTCTAGCCATTAAAATAGTTCAGTTTCGTTTTTAATGGCAAAGCGTATTTCGTTTCTTTATTAAGTTAATTTAGAAATATGTTTGGAAAATGTATTTGTTTATTAAATTCAAGTTTTTGTTTTTAAAGTATCTTTTGAGCAATCGGCCAGCTGCAGACAGTGAGTTTGGCTATTATGTTTGATCAATTTAGCCTTCTTAAATCACCACTTGACTAAAATAAAATCTATATAAAATACTTAAAAAAGCATATCACAATGTTAGTTTGAACGTTTAACCTAGACAAATGTGTGCTATTAGACAGGTCGAGCTGCTCTTGTCAGTCGCGGTATTGTTTCCACGAGCGGCTAATCCTTTTCATCACCATAATAATTGATGGATTTCTAAAATACAAAAATAAGGAGGAATCCTAAAACAAGCCCGATGCCCGGCCCGCGTCTGTGAAAATTGTCCCGAAGCCATAAACTAAAAGTCGAGGCTGAAATATGGGGCTCTAAAAGTGCAGCTTGTTGCGTTTAAGCGGCAAAATTACACACAAAATGACGTTAAAATGGCCATCCTGTTGAGCAGGGTGCAAACTACGGGGGAGCTAGGGGCTCCTCTTAATAATACATGGGCTCCCCTGAAAACGTGATTTGTGGAAAGTAGGCTAATTTATTTTTTGGGGGGTGGGTCTCAAAAAATATTGACTGTTATTTTGACGTGCAATTTCAGTTTTGTGTACTGTGATCATCGTGGATTATTATGTGTAAAATTGCAACAACAAAAATCATTAATTAATGCTTGACGATTGCGATTTAAACCTAACTCACTTCAATAAAGATAATTATAGGCCTAACCTTACATGAGCATCTGCTGTCCTCGATTACGCAGCGCTCTTGTTAGGATGACAGAAAAAGCTGTAAAAGTCTGCTCTGCCTCAGCGGCAAACAGCGCTCGTCAATGTCAAAGTAATTTAATTCAAATCAAATCAAAGTAGGCGGAGTTTAGCGTTCACAGATGCTGAGCGCGCGACGAAGAGAGCGAGGTAAGATGTTTAGTCAACTGTTTTAGAAATGTTAAATGGCCGACAATTCTATTCAGTGAAGCAAACTACTCGACTTGTTTCTCAAATATGCCCATTTTAAGAGTGACAGAGAAAGAGAAGAAATGTGCATGTTTTAATTAACTGCATCTGTTTGTCCCTACAAACAATGAAACTGTGAATTTAGTTCTACTTTAAAAACACGTCTACTACTAGTGTTGAAAAATAATACAACTTTATTTTATTAAGACATAATCACAAAATATTGTATTTTTAATAGTAGGCTAAATCCTCTTTATTTTTAAACATGTAAATGTTTAATTTTCATTCATTAAAATATAAATTAAATCGATGTTTCATGCCTTAATCTGATAACCAGTCAAATTTAAATACACAACACAGAATTTCTGAGGAAAAATAACAATTCATAAGGCTACTGTAAGAGTAAAAAAAAATTGTGTATGCATTCAAATAATCAGATGAGCTAAAACAGAATTTGGCAACAATAAAACATAAGGTAAGAAAAAAATATAACATTTCATACGGCCATAAACATGTCATTTTTGTTACACTTTTAATAAATTAAATTGTATAAGTTTCATGATTTTAATTAATTAGACATGCTTTTTGATAAATACAATTTAATTTGATCATTAAAAAGGAGTCTATAAAATGAAAACGGAAAAAAACGGAATCTAGAAAAATTGAAACGGTAAAAAATGAATTTAGAAAAAAATAAAATGGAATTTGGGAAAAATTAAAACGGATTTCATAGGGCCCTATATATATATATATATATATATATATATATATTGCAAAACGAAATTCTGGCCCTGCGTTTAACTGAGTTAAATAAATGATAATAGTGATATGTTCTCTGTGTGGAGTAAAGGTCCTTACACATCGAGTCAGAAATGTTTGTATGCGTTTTTGCATGTGAAATTTCGGACTGCAAGTACCTTCACATCTGGCGCAGTTTAAGCTTGTACTAAAACAAAAAAGCAAACAATAGTATTAATAGTCATTCATTTTAGTTAAAATGCTATGATAATTTGAACAGATTTTTATTCTTATTGTAAAATAATGTGAAATTAGGTCATGGAAATTGTCACAAAAGTCATGGAAAAGTCATGGAAATTTGTTGGTAAAAATGTGTACGAACCCTGTATATAACATATATTAATATATATATTTTTATATCTTACTTTTGAAAAGTGATTGAAGCACATGCTCATTATAAAAATATTTAAAACACATTGCAGCGGGCATAAACATTGGTATAATCTAATTATACATTAAAACTATAAAACTTGAATCATTTTGATATCTTCTTACACAAAGTACACATAAAATATACTTAAAGTAAGAGTAAAATGAGTAAGAAAAAATACACTAAAACTTCATTTAAAGTAAGCTTGTATTAAAAATATGATTTAAAAGCTCAAATGAGCATACATTTATTAGCAAGGTTTTTAGAAATATATTACAAATTAACATATTAACTATTGCATATATTTTAATGCACTTCAAATAAGCATGTTATGGATACAAATTTACTTTTAAGTATATTTTGAATACATTGTATGTCTTTTCCACCTGAGAGCAGACAAACCCGTTACACTTCAAAGGGATAATGTATATGAACATGTCATTAAAATCATAAAAATCTATGATTGCAAATACAGAATCAATCATTCTGACAGTAATTGTGTAAGAAAGTATTTTTTTCTGTGGATCAAATGGAAAGCATCACGTCCAGACATCAGTTCCCTATCAGTCGGTCACTCTCGACGTCACGTCGGAGGACCGACGAATTGGGATCTCGCTTAGAGAGACCTATCCACTTCGAGTGTAAACTAAACGAGCCAATGCACATTGGCATGCGATTATTGCATCCAGCTGCCGCTGATCACAGCGTGAGTATAAGTAGGCAGCAGGTGCAGCGCATATTCAGCTTTTCGCTTTGGAGCCGAGCGGTGCTTATCGTTCTGCTCCAGACCTATCTGCTGAAAGTGCATCAAGACTCTGGTGTTGGTGGTAGGGCTGTAGTACTCGAGTCCGGACTCGAGACATTTTTCTATCGTCTTGGACTCGTTGGTATTTGGACTCGGACTTGTCTCGGACTTGGTCATCGGACTCGCCAAATGTTCAAGTTGGTCTCGACCGAGTCCAGCAATATATGCTTTTTTTTCTCTTTCAAAACAAAACCATTAATCTGGCTCGTTTGTTCCGCAAATGGGTAATGTAATGGCCATTGGTTTAACTCGATCTAGAACGGGCATTGTCATTGGTCGCCTGTTAAATGCACAGCTGCGTCATATGAGTGTGCGCTTGGCTCTGAGTGTGCGTGCTGCGTGGAGGCATAAATAATCTTCATTTTGGCCACAGACACGCTGTCGGCAAGTTGCATAATACAGTTTGGTTTTACAAAGTTCGTTGGAGTTTTCCCTCTCATTTTCCTTCGCTTTTAAATACCTTATTAATGCCCGTGCGCATTTTGCTTTCACTTTCATCTCAGGTCAATTGCTTATCTATAACTTACAACGACACATTTTCTGCAATAAACATGGGACTTTAATTAACAAAACAAATAAAAATACACCATTACCATGCTATAAGCCTAATAAAAAATTACAAAAATGTTTAAATGTAAAAAAAAAACTAAAACTGACAATCATCAAACGCCGTGGCACCAAATGAATAAGAAAAAGAACGAATATGAGCAAAACGAATAAAGCCTGGAGGCACGGAATACAACTGGATATAAAATAAATTACACAAAAATGTAAATAAAGTAAAAAATAAGCAAACACTGTGGCAATGGCTGGGCGATTTATCAGATTTTATCGATTAATTCGAATTTAATGTTTTGCCACAATTAATTTTTTTATAAATCGAGGAATCGCGATTTTGAATAGAAATATTACCAAACGCTAGAATTAGACACTTTGATAATAACAGTAAAGAGAAAAGAACAATCCAACCGCTTGTCGGTGCACATGATTAATCGCTCACGTGTGATGCTCTCTAGGTGCCCTTCACACAGAATGTGTTTTTGTGTTGACGCAGGCAGTAGAATAGGAAAAATACAAGAAGATGTGAGTTAAACATCTTTTAATAACTTGAGTGCCGCGTTTTTAGAAAGCCGTTTCATGCACGAGACGCTGCAAGAGATGCGAGCGCAACAGTCAAATGCGTCCATGTCTACATAGAAAAAACAACGGAACAGCAGCGTAATCAAATACAAACCTGTGATGACCTACTGCTGTATATCTGATATTTCATGTTTACATCAGGGTGACAGGCTGAAAACTGCTGTTCATTGTTTTACAGAGCCTTTATAGTTAATAATAGCACTCTAGGTGTTATACCTTCAGTAATTTTGAACCTTCATCTATTTGAATTACTTGAGTTTTTTTGAGCATTTGTCTTGTATTATTTCAGAACATATAGCCTAATATGCATAATATAAGTTTGTACAATATGTAGTTGTAGTTCATCTTTTCTGCAAAGGTATTTAGTGATTTGTTTAACATTTACATCATGAAGACAACGTCATGTGTGGTGCACTTAGAATATACTTTTCTTTAACTAGAGGGTTAATAAAGAGAAAGTTGCTTGAATCATGTTGTAGTTACATTTTCAAGTTGACTAGATAAAATCTTACAAAATCGAGAATTGGTCAAATATTAGTGAAATTGCTAAACCTAAAATATCCTGAGACCCCCCCCCTAAAAAAAAAAGTTTTCATGTCATTACATTGTTTAGACCATAAGAAAAAAAAATATTTTTCATTTTTCTATTTTTTTTCTTTTTTGAAAAACTCTTATTTTATTCATATTTGATTATATGTCCTCTGTAGAGGACACAAGGACTAAAATTAAATGTCATGAATAGACATAAAAATGGCAAAATCAATGGGAGTTTTTTTAAATCACCAAATACATTTTTAGGTTTCAGGATTTTTTTATACTAAACTTTGTTTAAGGATGATTCTCAACTATGTTTAAAAATGTATAACAAAATTATTTGATATACCATATTGTTTTATGCAATATGTGTGTAAAAAATTCCATAAACTGGTTTCCCATTAAACACAGTGTACCTATACACTGTATCTAATTTGCTTATTAATGTGTTGCTGTTGGGACAGAATGTTGAAAAATAATTTTCATAATGGGAGTAATACATGGCCAGATTTTCATAATAATATATAATATTTCATAAGCAAACTGATATATAATTTATTTCCCTGTTCAATTGTTGTCTCCCAAAATGCATAATAAACATGCTTTTAGTCCTGGTGTCCTCTACATTGAATATGTATGAAATGATGTCCTGTTTCATAACAGAAACATAAAACACAAACATAATTTGAATTTGAAAACCCATAACATTTTCCTGAGATGTTGCTTTATGACAAACAATCTGAAAATGATTCAGATGTAAAAGACATTACAGAATATAATCATATTTCCATAAGAATGTAAAATGTTTCACTAAATTAAATATAGCCATCTTTAAAGACGTATGAGAGGGTTTAAAAAACATTTAGTATCTCTATGAAGCCCTGAATGTGCTCTGTACAGGACATCCAGACTTATAACTGTGACATGTGAGGTCTCAGAGAAATTCACTAAAATAGAATGTCCACTACAGAGGCAAAAACTCCAAAGCTGGGTCTCAGGAGGAGAAATAAAATTGCCTAATTTGATCCTACAGTGTTGCTGCACATGCTTTTAGATCATTACAAACAATAATGCGAAATTATTATATTATAATAGAAGATACGCCGTCTCTCGTATCACATAAATTATCAATAATTAAGTATGTGGTTTTGAAGAAGATAATTTTTTTCTTTCTCTGTTTTGACCGTCTCATTTGGACTTGGACTTGACTTGAACTCGAACCTCTTTGGACTCGGTCTTGACTCGGACTCGAACCTCTTTGGACTCGGTCTTGACTCGGACTCGAACCTCTTTGGACTTGGACTTGTCTTGGACTCGACAAAGGTGGACTTGACTACAGCCCTAGTTGGTGGACGGTGATTCAGCGGTGGTGGTCTCCTTTGTCGAGTGGATTGCACACATCAGGCTGCACTACCCCCTGTTGTGTTGCAGCGACCATCTCCCCTGTGCGCTTCAGCACGCTAAAAGAGCAAACACTTCTCTAAAAGAGTGTTACGGGCGGAACGTCTTTTTTAAGACGCGTCTTTTCAAAGATGCCCTTCTGCCCGTGCGTTTCTGGATGCGGTCGTTACCTGGCGCCGGGTGATGGTCACAATCGCTGCCTCTCGTGTCTGGGCATTGAACACGCTGAGGCGGCTTTTGTGGATGAGTCATGCCCCCATTGCGGGGGGATGACCGTCGCGGGGCTGCGGACCAGGCTTCGCTTCCTGCAAAGGGGCGGGGTACCTGTGCCTCTGCCGAGATCTAGGGTTCCCCCTGGTGGCTACCGGGGGGAGGCTACTTCCGGCAGTAGCCGAGCTGGTCTTACGGTGACAGTGAGGAATTCTCCTCCAAAAACAGCGAGGGCTCCTCCTGTTACCGGCACTTCGATACCGATGGAGCTGCCTAGGGAACGGGCCGGCCCCTCCCATGGAGGGGGGGGTACCGCTTGTATCCTTTGGCGCTCCCCCCGACGATCGGATGTCGATCGCTACATCGGAGGGTGAGTCAGACCAATCCGGAGATGATGGTTCAGTACCGCTGTCACCCTCCGGGCGGTCAGCGGTGCCGGATTCGGATCCGGAAATGGTGGCTATGCTTGCCCGGGCCGCTGAGAGTGTTGGGCTCGAGTGGAGGCCTCCACCGTGTCCCGAACCCTCAAGGCTGGACGATTGGTTTCTCGGGGTGGCCCGCGCTGGTTCTCAGGGCCCCACCCCGGTGCCTTTCTTCCCGGAAGTGCATGATGAGCTCACTGGAACATGGACGGCACCTTTCACTGCCAGAAACTGCTCCAGTGGCTCATCCTCCCTCGCCACCCTTGACGGCGGAGCGGCGCGGGGGTATATGGAGGTCCCGCCGGTGGAACGATCGGTTGCGATGCAATTGTGTCCAAGGACCGCTTCTACCTGGCGCGGTAATCCGTTGCTCCCCTCCCGGGCCTGTAGGCACTCGTCGGCCCTGACCGGCAGTGCCTATGCGGCCTGCGGAGAAGCTGCTTCAGCCCTACACGCTATGGCGTTGTTGCAGGTTCACCAGGCCAAGGCACTGAGGGACCTGCACGAGGGTGGTCATGACCCAGGAGTTCTCAGTGAGCTTCGGACCGCCACGGACCTCGCGCTACGAGCGACGAAGGTTACAGCGCGGTCTCTGGGCCGTTCGATGTCCACCATGGTGGTCCAGGAACGCCACCTCTGGCTGTGTCTGGCCGACATGAAGGAGGTAGACAAGGCACGGTTCCTGAATGCCCCTGTGTCCCAGACCGGCCTGTTCGGCGACATGGTGGAGAACTTCGCCCAGCAGTTCTCCGCTGCACAGAAGCTGACTGAGGCAATCCGGCACATCCTGCCCCGGCGTGCAGCTGCTGCCTCCACCCGGCCGCCGGCGGCAGTGCCTCGGTCTACTCGTTGCCGAGGGCGGCCCCCTGCTGCCGCCCCCGCTCCCGCGCAGCAGACGCAGCAGCCTCCAGCCAAGCAGCGCCGTGGAGCCGGCCGCAGGGCAGACGGACGACCCAGGGTTGGAGATGTCTGCTCTTCGGGAGATGGTGATCGCACCACTCCCTCCCCCGGAGGAGGGCCGGGCGGAGAATCTTTTGTTACTTTTTCTGTCACTGGCCTCACGGTCAGTGGTACCCAAAACCTCGACAAAAGAGCAGTTTCCTCTATCTCTGGGTCCCCAGAGGGGACGGGGGGTTGTGAACGAGTCAAACTTGAGTTACACTCACCCTCCTCTCTCGCCAGTGGGCAGCTGTGGTCGGTTCGAGAGGGCGGTCAATCGCACTACTCACGCACCCTCTGCCGGAACGCAGGTAAGTGCGCCACACACGCCGACCCCGCTTCGGACCGGCAACGAGACGCCCGAGCCGGTTCCCTGCGTTCCCCCTCGCTGCCCCACCGCGGGTACGTCGGTGGCTTCGTTGGTGTCCCTAGTACGGTTCTGGGGGGCCTGGCTAGCGCTCCCCAACCCGTCTCGTTGGCTCCTCCGTACCATCAGACTCGGCTATGCGATTCAGTTCGCCCGGCGACCTCCCAAGTATCGTGGCATCCACTTCACCACAGTGAGGGAAGCGGATGCCCCCATCTTGCGAGCAGAGATCGCAGTCCTACTGGCGAAGGACGCGATAGAGCCTGTCCCTCCAGCCGATATGAGGTCAGGGTTTTACAGCCCTTACTTCATTGTACCCAAGAAAGGCGGTGGGTTAAGACCAATCTTGGATCTGCGCGTCTTGAACCGGGCCCTTCACAGGCTCCCGTTCAAAATGCTCACACCGAAACGCATCTTTGGGTGCGTCCGTCCCCAAGATTGGTTTGCAGCGATCGACCTGAAGGATGCGTACTTCCACGTGTCGATCCTTCCGCGCCGCAGGCCATTCCTGCGGTTTGCGTTCGAAGGACGGGCATGTCAGTACAAGGTCCTGCCCTTCGGGCTGTCCCTGTCGCCCCGTGTCTTCACGAAAGTAGCGGAGGCAGCACTTGTTCCCCTGAGAGAACAGGGCGTGCGCATTCTCAACTACCTCGACGACTGGCTTATACTAGCTCAGTCGCGGGACCAGTTATGCGAACACAGGGACATGGTGCTCTCGCACCTCAGCCAGTTGGGCCTTCAGGTCAACTGGGAAAAGAGCAAACTCTCCCTGGTGCAGAGGATCTCTTTTCTCGGTATGGAGTTAGACTCGGTCAGTCAGACAGCGCGCCTCACGCAGGAATGCGCTCAGTCGGTGTTGAACTGCTTGAATATATTCAAGAACAGGACGGCGGCTCCACTGAAACAGTTTCAGAGGCTCCTGGGGCATTTGGCGGCTGCGGCGGCGGTCACGCTGCTGGGGCTGCTCCATTTGAGACCGCTTCAACACTGGCTCCATGGCCGAGTCCCGAGGTGGGCGTGGCAGAGCGGCACGCTGAGGGTTCAAGTCACTCCAGCCTGCCGCCAAACCTTCACCCCGTGGTCAGACCTTTAATTTCTTTGGGCAGGAGTGCCCCTGGAACAGGTCTCCAGGCACGCTGTGGTTTACACAGACGCCTCCGCCAAGGGCTGGGGGGCCACGTTCAACGGGCATGCAGTGTCGGGGGTTTGGACAGGTCCCCAACTGCACTGGCACATCAACTGCCTAGAGTTGCTGGCAGTACACCTGGCCTTGAACCGTCTCAAGAGACTCTTACGAGGCGAGCATGTACTGGTCCGTACGGACAGCACTGCGTTCGTTGCGTACATCAACCGACAAGGTGGTCTACGCTCCCGTCGCATGTCACAACTCGCCCGCCACCTCCTCCTCTGGAGTCGGAAGCATCTGAGGTCGCTTCGCGCCATTCACATCCCGGGCTTGCTCAACCGGACAGCCGACGAGCTGTCACGAGCTGCGCTCCCCGGAGAATGGAGACTCCGTCCCCAGACGGTCCAGCTGATTTGGCGACGTTTTGGACTCGCACAGGTAGACCTGTTCGCGTCCCTAGAGACGTCGCATTGTCAGTTGTTCTACTCCCTGACCGAAGGAACACTCGGCACGGACGCACTGGCACACAGCTGGCCACGGGGCCTTCGCAAATATGCATTTCCCCCAGTGAGCCTTCTCGCACAGACTCTGTGCAAGGTCAGAGAGGAAGAGGAGCAGATCCTGCTCGTGGCACCATACTGGCCTACCAGGACTTGGTTCCCAGAGCTGATGCTCCTCGTGACAGCCCCTCCCTGGCAGATTCCACTGAGGAAGGATCTACTAACTCAGAGACGGCTCCCGTCGCCACGGCTCCTGTACCACCGCTGAGCGGCCGGGCCCCGGCTCGGCTCCTCAGCGAAAACCTGAATATGCGCTGCACCTGCTGCATACTTATACTCACGCTGTGATCAGCGGCAGCTGGATGCAATAATCGCATGCCAATGTGCATTGGCTCGTTTAGTTTACACTCGAAGTGGATAGGTCTCTCTAAGCGAGATCCCAATTCGTCGGTCCTTCGACGTGACGTCTCCGTTCCCTCCTTCAGGGAACGAGGGTTACATACGTAACCGAGACGTTCAGTTTGATTGACAGAAATCATATATTACACCTAAAACATGATGATGATATTAAAACACTGACTTGTTTTCTCCAGGAATATAATATTTCTGTTATAATGATATTGTGTGATTAGTGTTTGTGTTGATCAGTGTTGTGTGTGATTGTGTTGTAGAGCAGCTGCAGTATCTCTCAGCTGTATCAGTGCAGTCACTGTGACTCTGACTGACGGAGGTTTTTGTACGACTCTTTATCACTGTGTGAACACATCTTTACTATTGATCCAGTGTCTGCTCTGACAGTAATAATCTGCTGTATCTTCAGTCTGGACTCCTCTGATGGTCAGAGTGAAATCTTTTCCAGTATTTACTGTTCCACTGCCACTGAATCTAGATGGAGTTCCTGACTGGAGGCTGTTTATGTAATAAATGAGGAGTTTAGGAGCTTCTCCAGGTTTCTGCTGATACCAGGCTAAGTCGTTGCTGTTTATTCCTACATCTATATTACACTCTATTGTAGCTGTTAGACCGAGCTGAACAGTTTTAACTTTAGGTTGAGTTAGAGTGACTCCTCTGGATTCTGAAGAAGAGAAAATAAAAAAGACAATTTGTGTTTAAAAACACTACCATCATTTACTTTTACAAGAACAGCAACACCAGTGTCAAATTTGTTATATCTCACCTTGAATAAGTATTGCAATGGTCCAGATGAGGATGATGATGTTGTTCATTGTAGTTGTTTTGTCTTGTGTGATGATGAAGATTGTGTTCTGCTCTCAGTCATGAAGTGTTAAACACACAGCACTATAAACACTCAGAGCACTGAAGCGTGTGCTGACGATGCAAACAAGTGGGCAGGATTTACAAAAAATTGAGCTGCTAACAAACCCATATTTACTAATCTCATGCCATCCATGCAGATGGTCTTGTTTTAATATGTTGATCTATGTGGAAATATACACAGAATGAGCCGCGACAAGAGGATCTTTTTCATGGAGGTTACTGAACTTCTTGAACAATGTAGTCACACGGTGCACTCAACAGTACAAGCTGTAGATACACACAGTTTGTATGTCGTTGTTTCCGTCGATCGGTGCTCTTGCTCCGGCACAGAATGGCAGATTTTCTAACCGTGTGATGAGCATGCGAGCAACCTCCAAAATACTTTAATGAAAGATAATTTTACTAAAGATTGCTTAGTGTGCACGAGAAATGTTTGATTTTGCGATCCACGAGGATTGAGCTGCAAATGAAGAACAAAAGAGGTCAAAGGTCACCTCAGAGTTCACAGATCATCAAATATATTTCTATAAAAAGAGTTATATCAGCACATGACTACAGAATAAATGAGAACTATAGGATAAAACGTCAAACTGAATTATGTCTATTGAAAATGAGAGGACAAAATTTCATCTGGTTATGAAAAGTACATTGTTCTTTAAGCAATGACATCATTTCAAAAGGATTTTGTGCAAAAGTGTTTTGTTATTCCTTTAAAAATATTAAAATAATTACTAACACTAAATGAGTGAGTGTTTGAGAGAGACAGCACGCACAAAGTAACTCTCAGAAATGTATAGATGCATACTGCGGTAGAAAAATAAATAAAAGAGATTTACAAAATATGGTTTAGGTAAGCAACATTAGACGGCCATGATGTTTCCCTGAATAACAATATCAGCACGACTGCAATATGTCACTGATTTTATACAGTAGTATTTCAATTAACAAGAGGTTGAAATTAAATGACTTAGATTTTAGACCAAATATTAACTATTTTTTCTCAATTTCGCTGACGAAAATAGTTTTGATCAAAGCCACAGCAGGACTGTTGTGTCTCTGAGCAACACACAGCGTTGTTTCGTTACTGAATGAATCCACGTGTTTGAATGAATCGAGTGAGTCAATGATTCAGTGACTTGTTCATAATAACAGCCAATCGACTCGTTTCTGAATGAATCCACGTGTTTGAATGAATCGGTTGAATGAATTAAAAAATGACTTGCTCATTAAAACAGACATTTGCTGCCGGCCTACTGGTGGTTTAGTCATATTTTAAAAGTATCATTGCATTTTTTTTAACATGTATTTGTATGTTTAAAAACATATGCAACATGTTAATCTTATAAAATTATTTATGAATTTGAAATTTTTCAGTGTAAATGCATTTTTGGCACCTCAGCTTCATCAAACTGTGTGTAAATGCATCTAATACCACTTCAGATGCAGCTTCTGTTTCCTCAGCAGTGGAAAGATAGAGTTTGTTAATACTAATTTCATTTGAATGGTAACAACTCTACAGTTTCTTATTATTCTACCGGAATTAATTGAAACAAAGTAAGAATCTGATGTGAAAGATGACATATTTAATAAGGTTAGGGGAAAGAAATTACATCTGTTTTGTTACATAAAGCAACTCATTTTAAGTTAACCATATCTTCCTCTTTCCAGTAACAGAGCACTTTATTTTGAGAGTTGATTAAGTGAGAGAAAATCTGTAAATTAGTCCAGATGGGGGGAATTGTAATGTTTAATAATTTATTGTATTATGTAAATAATTGTTCGTTGATATTTGCATAGAGTTTTGTTTGTACATGCTGTCAATTTTAGTTCTTAGAAAGAAAATCTGAATCGACAAAAAGCGGTATCGGCAGGTCACATTTTAAAGAAATCGGAAATCAGAATTGGCCAAGAAAATTGCAATCGGTGCATCTCTATAATCCAACAATAACAAATAACGACAATAATGCGCTTACCTTCGTGTTGCTCTAATTTCACACAGAACTAGAGGAAGTCTTTTGTTAAGTTCATATTGAACATAATACTGAACTTTGCTCAGTCAAAACTAACCAGCAGCTTTCAAGGATCTGGGCCGTTTAACAGATTAAAGACAGGATCGTATATAAATAGATTTTGATTAAATTATTTAACTGTGCTCTGATTTAAGAGATGCAGTGATAGAGCCTTCCTCTCATCTATCCCTCAACATGTGTAATTCACGTTTTGAGAGTTAAAACACTCTCCACTCTTTACCATGTAACTTATTTAAGCATCATGATCATCACTCATACAGTTATACATTCAAAATCAGATCCGTTATCACGTTAAAAACCCGTCGCTCATGAATCATCATGTCTGTCTGCTGATCGTGATTGACTAAAAGTGCGGCAGCGAAGACAACATCAGCACCAGTCGTGTTTGCAGTGTGTGTGTGTGTGTGTGTGTGTGTGTGTGTGTATGCGTTTAGTAATGTCGTGATGACTGAATGGATGCAGTATATGCGTACTTGGGCTTGTATGTTAACCAATTAGCCTATATAATTTATATGTTTGGAAACCTCCAATCTGACCCCAAACATGACCATATTTTGTCCACCCGCCCAAACCAGTATTCACCGCACAATCAAATTCAAAACCGCCCAATCTGGCAACATTGAAAAATTCTGTTTACACTGACTACAGTTTATCGGTGGAACATACCAACTACACAAACTGTGTGGGGGGAATCTAAACTGAACCACTCACTATATAGTCAACTACAACCAAGGCGTCGCTGAAAATTAGTGTGTGAGTTTGTTACAGAATGCTGTTGTCACTGCTGTAAACTCCCATATAAATAATTATTCAAAAAATATAATTTCCTTGCCTTTCCAGTGTAGGTCCCTGGACTTCAGCCCCTTGAAGCCCGTGCATTAATGCGCCCCTGATCGTGACCAAAACACATAATAAATGAAAGATCAGTGAAACTCTTTATCCATTTGTAGAACATTTCAGTTATGCCATAATATGATCATTATTGAATATAATCATCAAAACTGAACAATACAAAGAAACAGAAGAGTTTATTGTCACTTCTTTGAATTTGACTTGTATTTTCAGCAGCTGAGGGTTTGTATTTCAGACTCTGTAGAATTGAAAGACTGTTTTATCACAGGAAAACTAATTCATTTAAATGAACCAATGATTAACAGTTTTGCATCAGTGTTTGAATATATGTATTATAATTTGCACAAACATTAGAATTTTTTGAATTCTCAGAATTAAATATGCTTATTATAATGCTTAATCATAGTTTACTTTCTTTTTTATAATACATTAGAAGTTTATACATTGTAAGAATACACTTAGACTCACAATAACATTGGCACATATAGCTATAATGTATCTATGCGATAGTGAATTAATGTGCTATATAAAATATATTAATATATATATATATATATATATATATATATATAATAGATATATATCATTTTAATATTTACAAAATATCTTCCTTTTTAAAAGCGATTAAAGCACATGCTCATTATAAACATATTTAAAACACATTGCAGCGGGCCTAAACATTGTTATACAGTAATTATACATTAAAACCTATAAAACCTGAATCATTTTGAAATCTTCTTACACAAAGTACACATAAAATATACTTTAAGTAAGAGTAAAATTAGTAAGAAATATACACAAAAACTTAATTTAAAATATGCTTGTGTTAAGAATATGATAAAACATAAATTTATTAGCATGGTTTTTAGAAATATATTAAATATTCACATGTTAAATATTTAATATATTTGAATACACTTCAAATAAGCATGTTATGGATACAAATGTACAAATGTACTTTAAGTACATTTTGAATACATTAAAAGTAAGTATTTTCCACCTGCAGAAAAACCCAATACATTTCAAAGCGATAATGTATATGAAAATGTGTAAGAATGTATTTTATGGATCACATATTACAGCTAAAACATGATGATCATATTAAAACACATTGTTTTATTCAGGAATATAATATTTCTGTTATAATGATATTGTGTGATTAGTGTTTGTGTTGATCAGTGTTGTGTGTGATTGTGTTGTAGAGCAGCTGCAGTATCTCTCAGCTGTATCAGTGCAGTCACTGTGACGCTGACTGACGGAGGTTTTTGTACGACTCTTTATCACTGTGTGAACACATGTTTACTGTTGATATAGTGTACACTCTGACAGTAATAATCTCCTGTATCTTCAGTCTGGACTCCACTGATGGTCAGAGTGAAATCACTGTTAGATCCACTGCCACTGAATCTAGATGGAGTTCCAGTGTAACGGCTTGATGCATAATATATCAGGAGTTTAGGAGCTTCTCCAGGTTTCTGTAAGTACCAGTGTAAGAAATCACCATTATGCACTCTACTGCTGGTTTAACAGTTTATTCTGACTTCTTGTCCTTGAGTTGCTGGTATTAATGGTGGACTCTGAGTTACAGTGATCTGTCCTCTACACTCTTAAAGAAAAGAAAACAGGACACAAATTACAATAATGTATATTTCATATTTTAAAATAATTAATAATCATTCTGAAAGTTTTACTACAAACCTTGAGCAAACAGTGTGAGAGTCCAGATGAGGATGAGGATGTTGGTCATTGTAGTTGTTTTGTCTTGTGTGATGATGAAGATTGTGTTCTGCTCTCAGTCATGAAGTATTAAACACACAGCACTATAAACACTCTCATGCAAAGTGTCTCTTTATGTAAATGCTCTTCATACACAGAACAGACAGCTGTCAGTCTCAGTCCGCAGATTAATATTTGATGCGTGTTCATGTTCTACAAAACATTAGAAACATTATTTTGTTGTGATGAATATGAACGATAGATACTGAACTTCAGACAATTAGTGTTTGTATTCTTTTTTTTTTCTCATGTTACTTCAAAGACAGTTTTTATAAATATGAGCGTTGGCGTGGATTTAAGCGTACACACACTCTACGATCAAATCTGTGCGTACGCAGGCTTTATAAACGAGGCCCTGTGTCACTCAGTTACTGAATCACTCTGATTGTTTTTTTTTAATGATGAATTAATCATTGAAGTTGTGTGTGAAAATCAGATGAGAGAATCAGCCAGAATTAGCCAGACAATAAATTACTGGTGAGACTCGATCACAAGTCAATGTGTCTGTTATAATAATGTGATTGTTTAGGAATGATTTACCTGCTGAACAAAAACTGACAGACTCCGAATCCCTCCCCACTGCGCAAAGTTACGTCCAATGGAAGACTTTTTTTGTCTTTGCAGACGTTGAAAAGACGTCCACTGAGGCAGAATGAAAGTTTTTATGACGTCTGTTTTTGACATGTTCTGCTCGTCTGATATAGACGTTCAGTGAACCTCCATACAAGGTTCAAATCTAGTTCAAATGTGGTCAGTGGACATATTTTTTCCATAATTTAAGGTTCATTTAGACATAATTTATACTGTTTCTGGACCAAATAAAAACTATCAGGATGCATTAGATCTATACTCATGTTTTTTCAATGTAATTTCCATTTGTAATGGTAAAGCAACTCACGGACACTGTTAAAAAAATCATGAAAATAAAATAATCTTCACTGAAACAGCATTCAACTGCAAATCAAAGAAATTCAATTTCTGAAGATCTCAGCAGACGGTGATTAAACAATTCCACAAACAGCATCACAAACTTCACTCATTACTGACCAGACTGACTTTATTTCTGTCAGACATATTTAGCTTTTATTGATAATTACCAGAGGTTTCGATGTTGGAATTTGTTTCATTTGAAGTCACTATTGTGGTGGACAGTGTTTGGTTTAATTGGGATCTTGGTCCTTGTACTTCTTGTGATAGATTTTTAGGCTGTTTGTAAAACACAATTGTTGTGGGAAAGAAAGCTGAAATCAAGTGTTATCATTTTCTTATTAAAGATGATAAAGTCATAACAATATGAACATCTGATGTTGTGTTTTATCAGGTGTGATTATATTTACTGATAAGACGCATAAACACAAAATATTTTGAGAAAAAGTTTCATTTAGTCACACACAGAAATTCAAGATTTTGCACATGAATCACAACAACCGTGACAATCAAAATAAAAAAGCTTGGGAATTAAAGAAGAGTTTATACTATGAAGCCACCCATCATGCATTGCAGCATGAAGCTTTGTTTGTTTTGATTGTCACCGTTGTTGTGATTCATGTGCAAAATATTGATGTCTGTGTGTGATTACATGACGTGTTTACTCAAAATATCTCACGCACTTGCATTTTGTCCATCTTCAGAATAAGTGAACATTTCAATACAATCATTGCACTGCAGGTTTTCAAAGTTGAAGGACTTTAAATGCCAAATACTGTATAAAACTAAACTAAAACATTAGATGCTCATTCTATGATGATTTTAACATTATCAACAAGGAGCTGAAACCACCTGATCTCACTTTAATTTGGCTTTCTTAGCTGCAATATTAGTGTTTTACAAACACAGTTACAGCACCCAAAATAAAGCTAACACATGAAATAGGAGGACAAAGATCCCAACTAAAGCAAACACTGCCCACCACAATAGTGACTTAAAATGAAATAAATATCAACATCTGTTAATTCTCAATAAGAGTTTCTCTAGATGTCTGACAGAAATAAAGTCAATCTAATGAGGGAAGCTGGTGATGCTGTTTGTGGAGATGTTTGATCCTTCATGGCTGAGATCTTTAGAGATGTAATGTCTTTGATTTGCAGTTGATTTTACCAAATGCTCAATCATCAGTTATTTTATCATTTAATTATCTCATAAACGTCAATACTGTTTCAGTGAAGATTATTTTATTTTCATGATTTTTGAACAGTGTCTGTGAGTTGGTTTGCCATTACAAATGGAAATTATATTGACATAACATTGAATTTAAATATAATGCATCCTACTAGTATTTATTTGGTCCAGAAAAAGTATAAATTAAGTCGAAATGAAGCTTAAATTATGTTGAAAATATGTCCACTGACCAGATATGAATAGTTTTTAACCTTTTATGGAGCTCCCCCCCCACACACACACACACGCACACACACGCACGCAATCACACACACACATACGCAATCACACACGCACACGCACGCACGCACACACACACACACACTATCAGTAAACTATAATCTGAAAAAAATTATATATATGAATAATATAAATACATTTACATGACAAGTGACAACAATACACTAAAAACATAAAATGTTTGATTATTTGCATGTTTCACAGACGATAACGTTATCAAAACAATTCACATGGATCCACAAAAAATTACATACATTGTCAATATTGAAAAATAAGATTATATGTGCCTTGCCTTAAAAGCTCAACTAAGCATATATTTATTAGCATGGTTTTTAGAAATATATAAAATATTTAATATATTTTAATATAAAATATTTAATATATTGTATTATAAAAGATTTCATATATTTTAATGCACTTCAAATAAGCATGTTGTGGATATTACTGTACTTTACAGTTTTTCTCGATTGCTAAAACACTATCACCAGGATTTTGAACTAAAATTTCAAAACCATGACGCCATTTTTCAAAAAGCAAACCCATTTTGCTGAACTATAAACACTAGTCCCTGCTTTGACACATGAGTCAGATTTGGTGAACTGTTACTGCAAAACTCTACACACAAATCCCTACATTTCTCAGTGTTTACACCATGCGCTCATTTAGAAAGCACTAGCATTCAATATTGATCTCTCAAGTCTGCACAGTTTGAGCTCAATTAGCACACAATTATCTAAGTGGAAACACTAGGAGTCAAAATGTATCAAACACCAATCAGAAGCTTCAATGGATAAAGGGCCAAAGTCAGCTTACAGTGTTTCTCAGTGGCTCTGCTTTATTTCTCGAATCAGAAATGAATTTCTAAAAACTACTTGTTCAACCTCCACATCATCTCGTCACTTGTGCACATCATAACGTTTTTGCCAATTGCTTACACACTAAAACTGAATGCTTAGACCAAAGCCTCAATAGCTAAACTTCATGTAGCATACCTTAAACACAGTGTAACCATAGCTTAAACACATTGTCAACTTTGCACTTTGTTTGCAATTCTATAACACACTTATTGCGAAACACTACACACGTTTTCTTACATTAGACACTTTGTTCAAAAACGAAATCACCTGTTATCATTGGGAAAACCTTCTGTTCAAAATGCAAAACTCATCTGGTAATTTTAGGCACTTATATACACACCTGAAAACACTTGCACAGAAAACAGAACACCAATCGGTCTGAGCCTTAGCATTACAAATAGGCCTCATGTAAGCCATTTCAAGAACTTTGCAAGCATGGAAGCACTGAGAGTCAGAGTAAGAGGAGGACAAAGAGAGAGAGGAGTCGGACGTGGAAGTGGACGAGGACCAGTTTGGAGACGTGTTTCAGATAACATCAGGGCTACTCTAGTGGACCATGTGATAAATCATGGCCTGTCCATGAGGGAGGCTGGGCAAAGAGTCCACCCTAACCTCAGTCGCTACACAGTAGCATCGATAATAAGGACATTCCGACTGGAGAACAGGTATATCTTCAAGTTTCTACTCCAGACTGTACCTACTGTATGTGTCACATGATTCTGTATCATATTACAGTATTTCTGTACTGACTGTACTATACAAAAATGGGTAGTGCTGTGAAGCATATGTAAAGGAATACCATTGTGATGTTACAGTACTGTGTACAGTTTGAAAGTACAGTATGTGAAAAAGAACCTAGCCAATGACATCTTGTAGTGGCATTTTCTACAGAATGGTTGAACGACATTCTCAAGGTGGGAGGGAACGGCTATTCGCTCAACAACAAGAGCTTGTCATCATTGAAATGGTGCGAGAAAATAATGCAATCCGACTTTGTGAGTTGCAACAACGCATTATTGCAAATAGAAATGTAGGTCAGCATTTCTACACTAAGTCACATCCTACAGAAACATAACTTCAGAATGAAGCAGCTGTACAGGGTGCCATTTGAGAGGAACAATGTCAGGGTCAATGATCTGCACCATGATTATGTGCAGGTGTGTGTCACTTTACTTTACATACTATATATTTTGATGTGGGAATGAGGGTTTATGCTGCCACCTGCCTTGCCTGTAGCTTGTAGTTTTTGTCTATACTGACCCAACCCAGCCCCTACTTGTGTGAAAATATAGACATTGTATTTACTGTATGTGTTTTCAGTAACACTATTCAATATTTTCTGTTACAGACAGTTCTGGATTTTGATGCCGGCGAATTGCCACATGAGTTCATCTACTGTATGTGGATGAGGCAGGCTTCAATCTGGCCAAAACCAGGCGTCGGGGCCGTAACGTAGTTGGACAAAGGGCTGTTGTAAATGTCCCTGGGCAGCGTGGGGGAAATTTCACCTTGTGTGCTGCAATTAGTGTCCAAGGAGTCCTGCATCACCATGCCACTCTAGGTCCCTACAATACAGGACAGATCATTGCATTGCTAGATGCACTACATGCAGTTGTGCAGGACAGACCACAGCAGCCCAGGTTTGTTTTCATCTGGGATAATGTTAGTTTCCACCGGGCTGCTCTGGTCCGAGATTGGTTCAACAACCATAACCATTTCACACTTTTATACCTGCCCCCTTGCAGCCCCTTTCTAAATGCAATCGTGGAATTATTTTCAGCGTGGCGGTGGAAAGTATATGATCGGCAACTACACGCCTGCATGACTCTTCTGCAAGCAATGAAAGAGGCATGCAGAGACATTGAGGTGGGATTAATCCAAGGGTGGATTCGGCACACAAGGCGATATTTTCCCCAATGCCTAGCCCGTGAGGACATGGCCTGTGATGTTGACGAGGTCTTGTGGCCAGATCCGAACAGAAGGTGGGATCCATAAGCCCCCCACCACACACACACACACACACACACACACACACACAAAACAAGTATATGTTTTTTTTTCCCCCAATACCAATTTATCCAATAATTGTTTAGTTTTTTACTTTTGTTTTGTTGCTAAATTTGATGATTTGTGATTCTATTTTTCTTCTGTAAGAATGTTTGTTTTTTTTGTTAACAAAAAAAACACTCTTGTTTGATTACTGCAGAAATTCTACTTTTGAGTTTTACAGAAGAATGAGTGTGAGAAAATGACAATAAAAATAGAAACACAAAGACTGCAGTGTTTTATATAAAGCCCATCAATGTGTTGCTGGTGATTATGAAAGAGTAATTCAAATGGTGCTTGTGTATATGGTTTTGTTGCAAGAATTTCATTTTTAGAAAGGAGAGTTAAGTTTTGATTGCAGTGTTTCATTTTGGCATAGATGTGAGTTGTTCATCTCCAAGTGCTATGTCTGATTGGCTTGTGTGTAGAGTTTTGACATAATGAGCCACATTCTGAAAAAAAGTGTGTAAGCAATAGGGCAAAAACTGTAAAAGCAGTTTCTCATTCTTTTGAACAACTTGCGATTACTTTTGTACATTCATGCAACTGATTATGTACATTTGTCTGTGGTTTCCTACATTATCAGTTGCTATTGTCATGTTGCTCAAGATGTATAGTATCTGTGCTATAGTCTTACCCCTCAAAACCTCAAGTCATTAGTGCATCGTATAAATCATTACGGTGGCATAAATGCAAAATGGTTGATCTAGTTGTCTTAAATCGTTTGTTTGAATCGTACTGTACTCTACAGTACATTCAATTGAGGAATAAAACATTTGGGGAGTACCACAAGCAACACTTATTACCGTTTTTTGTAGTATTGTTTTGAATTGCTCTCATCAGTGTGTAAGACTGTGTTGTAGTGTGTGTGTGTGTGTGTGTTTGACTGTTTGTGTGTCATGTCTGAGAGCAAAGTTTGCTTCCCCTCCGAGAACATCGAGCTGCGTCGAGACGCTACGGGGAACGCCATCAGCGTTGTCCAGCTCTGAATCATATGTGTAATCAGTCAAAATTGACGGCCAGACGTCAGGTGCGGGTGACGTCATGACCAGGATGCTTAAAAGCACGTGATGTGCAGCCGGCACCAGCTTTTTGTCATTCAGCAAAGCTCTCTGTGTGTGTCAGTCGAATGTGTTCTGTGAGTCTTGTAATGCAATTTTATATGAAGCTATTATTTCAGCTCCGGGAATTATTTGTTAAAGATTCAATATTGCTTGATTAAAGTAATATTAATATTTAACTTATAATTTATACTTTATTAGGTGCTCGTCCAGCGATCACTAACATCAGTATCTTATTAATCTCGCTTCTCTTGCCTCGTGGCCACGGTAACAATAAAACAAGATTAATAGTCTCTCAAATTCGAACTAGGTAACGTTATCTTTGTGGCAAGAAGGATAAAATACTTGAAAATCACATTCCAGAGACAATTCTTTATAAAACGAAACAAGGTTTATTTACAATACTAATATTCTAACATACATAATAACACACAAACATACACACATGGGTTTTGGTGAGTAAACTCAGAAAGTTAAAATTAGCCCTCTTAGCTGTTTTAACACTTAAACCAACCAGGAAAGATCACGACAAATGCCTATGCTTTGTTACTGCATTCGGATCAATTTACCAGTTCAGTTAGAAATAGAGACTTTGTTTGTAATACTTGCTTTTGTTGGCTAAGCAGGCTGGATCTTGGTTTAGTTTCCCGCGTGAGTTCAACGTGCTGCTTCGGTCCTTTGTCTCGGAGGCCACGTGGGTTGGTTCGTGCCTCTCCGGTGGCTCTCGTTTGGAAACACGTGATATCTCTGGAAACTGCTGCGTGACGTCACGGGGAAAGCTCTTCTCTCATCTGCAGTCATCGAGTTCTTTGTTGAGACGGACCGCGCGCTATGCTACTGGTTCTGTGATGTACAAAGTCTTTGATTCGCCTAGATAATTTGTCTCAGCCGGTCTTAAGGCGAGAGTCCAACGGACCGCCCGGGTCGTCCTTGCGCGGAGTTGGAGGGCGAGTTGCGAGAACAGGAAGAGAGAGAGTTTTGCACACTGGCGCCTTGCTTTTAAACTGTCCGGTTTTGGACCCGCCCACAGGCGGCTGGTCGAATCCGAGTGTCCGTATGGGGCGGAGCCCCACCCATGCCCACGTCATCTGATATTTCATTCATTCCGTGAAAGATATACACAGGTCTTTATATCTGTTGTAAACATACATTATGATGTCAATAGGGCTGTAGTCAAGTCCACCTTTGTCGAGTCCAAGACAAGTCCAAGTCCAAAGAGGTTCGAGTCCGAGTCAAGTCCAAGTCCAAAGAGGTTCGAGTCCGAGTCAAGTCCGAGTCCAAAGAGGTTCGAGTCCAAGTCCAATTCCAAGTCCAAATGAGACGGTCAAAACAGAGAAAGAAAAAAATCTTCTTCAAAACCACATACTTAATTATTGATAATTGATGTGATACGAGAGACGGCATATCTTCTATTCTAATATAATAATTTTGCATTATTGTTTGTAATGATCTAAAGCATGTGCACCAACACTGTAGGATCAAATTAGTCTATTTTATTTCTCCTCCTGAGACCCAGCTATGGAGTTTTTGCCTCTGTAGTGGACATTCTATTTTAGTGTATTTCTCTGAGACCTCACATGTCACAGTTATAAGCCTGGATGTCCTGTACAGAGCACATTCAGGGCTTTATAGAGATACTAAATGTTTTTTAAACCCTCTCATACGTCTTTAAAGATGGCTATATTTAATTTAGTGAAAAATTGTACATCCTTATGGAAATATGATTATATTCTGTAATGTCTTTTAAATCTGAATCATTTTCAGATTGTTTGTCATAAAGAAACATCTCAGGAAAATGTTATGGGTTTTCAAATTCAAATATAACTTCCTGTTATGAAACAGGACATCATTTCATACATGCTCAATGTAGAGGACACCAGGACTAAAAGCATGTTTATTATGCATTTTGGGAGACAACAATTGAATAGGGAAATAAATTATATATCAGTTTGCTTATGAAATATCATATATTATTATGAAAATCTGGCCATGTATTACTCCCATTATGATTTTTTTTTCAACATTCTGTCCCAACAGCAACACATTAATAAGCAAATTAGATATAGTGTATAGATGCACTGTGTTTAATGGGAAACCAGTTTATGGAATTTTTTTAACACATATTGCATAAAACATAAAATCATTTTGTTATACATTTTAAAACATAGTTGAGAATCATAATTAAACAAAGTTTAGTATAAAAAAAATCCTGAAACCTAAAAATGTATTTGGTGATTTAAAAAAACTCCCATTGATTTTGCCGTTTTCTATTCATGCCATTTAATTTTAGTCCTTGTGTCCTCTACAGAGGACATATAATCAAATATGAATAAAATAGTTTTACAATTTTTTTTTTTTCTTATGGTCTAAACAATGTAATGACATGAAAACTTTTGTTTTAGGGGGGTATTTTAGGTTTAGCAATTTCACTTATATTTGACCAATTCTCGATTTTGTACGATTTTATCTAGTCAACTTGAAAATGTAATTACAACATGATTCAAGCAACTTTCTCTTTATTAACCCTCTAGTTAAAGAAAAGTATATTCTAAGTGCACCACACATGACGTTGTCTTCATGATGTAAATGTGAAACAAATCACTAAATATCTTTGCAGAAAAGACGAACTACAACTACATCTTGTACAAACTTCTATTATGCATATTAGGCTATATGTTCTGAAATAATACAATAAGACAAATGCTCCAAAAAACTCAAGTAATTCCAATTCAAAATGACTGAAGGTAACACCTAGAGTGCTATTATTAACTATAAAGGCTCTGTAAAACAATGAACAGCAGTTTTCAGCCTGTCACCGGGATGCAAACCTGAAATATCAGATATACAGTAGTAGTTCTTCACAGGTTTTGTAGTTGATTACGCTGCTGTTCCGTTGTTTTTTCTATGTAAACATGGATGCGTTTTGACGGTTGCGCTCGCGTCTCTTGCAGCGTCTCGTGCATGAAACGGCTTTCTAAAAACGCGGCACTCTAGTTATTAAAAGATGTTTAACTCACACCTTCTTGTATTTTTCCTATTTCACTGCCCGCGTCAACACAAAAACACACTTGTGTGAAGGGCACCTAGAGAGCATCACACGTGAGCGATTAATCATGTGCACCGACAAGCGGTTGGATTGTTCTTTTCTCTTTACTGTTATTATCAAAATGTCTAATTCTAGCGTTTGGTAATATTTCTATTCAAAATCACGATTCCTCGATTTATAAAAAATCTAATTGTGGCAAAACATTAAATTCGAATTAATCGATAAAATCTGATAAATCGGCCAGCCATTGCCACAGTGTTTGCTTACTTTTTACTTTATTTACGTTTTTGTGTAATTTATTTTATTTTACATCCAGTTGTATTCCGTGCCTCCAGGCTTTATTCGTTTTGCTCTTATTCGTTCTTTTTCTTATTCATTTCGGTGCCACGGCGTTTGATGATTGTCAGTTTTTTTTTTTACATTTAAACATTTTACAAGTTTGTAATTTTATATTAGGCTTATAGCATGGTGTATTTTTATTCGTTTTGTTAATTAAAGTCCCATGTTTATTGCAGAAAATGTGTCGTTGTAAGTTATATAGATAAGCAATTGACCTGAAATGAAAGTGAAAGCAAAATGTGCACGGGCATTAATAAGGTATTTAAAAGCGAAGGAAAGTGAGAGGGAAAACTCCAAAGAACTTCGTACAACCAAACTGTATAATGCAACTTGCCGACGGCGTGTCTGTGGCCAAAATAAAGATTATTTATGCCTCCACGCAGCGCGCACACTCATATGACGCAGCTGTGCATTTAACAGGGGACCAATGACAATGCCCGTTCTAGATGGAGTTAAACCAATGGCAATTACATTACCCATTTGCGGAACAAGCGAGTCTTTGTTTTGAAAGAGAAAAAAAAAGCATATATTGCTGGACTCGGTCGAGACCAACTTGAACATTTGGCGAGTCCGATGACCAAGTCCGAGACAAGTCCGAGTCCAAATACCAACAAGTCCAAGACAAGTCCGAGACGATAGAAAAACGTCTCGAGTCCGGAGTCCGAGATCGGACTTGAGTACTACAGCCCTAGATGCCAAAGTTTAACGGTCATCCACACCACTTATGACTTACGATGCCAGCTTCTTTTAGAGACCAAACATCGCATTTGACACACACACACACACATTACCCGGATTACACAGTTTAAGTCACGCATAAAACTCATCCCACATTTCTTAAGTGGTTTACATTCACACAAGCATATGAGAGAAAGAGTACAACATTAATATCCATATGTTTCTTGTGTAGATAGTTTCAATAGTCATGAAATAAATGTGTCTTTTAGAAATCTTCCATGTTAATTTCCTTTGTTCTGTGACTTTATAGAGACGCTGATTCTTTAGCTGGCACCTGGTGACCTGTAGAGACAGTTGAATTCCTGCCGACATGGCGTTACAGTCTGTTACTATCAAAGATAGGAAATAAGAAAGTTTGTCCTAATAAAGAAAGGCAAAGAAAGACTAGAAGCAGACATGTCGAAGGCATCTTTTAAATCTAAGAATGGTAAAAGTAGTTCACAGTACAGACAGTGTGTTCCTCCCTGCCCACGCTTTATCACAAGCGGGGATACACACAGTCTGTGCGTGGTCTGCTTGGGGGTGAAGCACGCAGAGTCGGCTCTTGAGGGGGCTGGCTGCCCGCATTGTGAGCGGCTTCCACTGCGTACACTTCGCTCCCAGAGAACTCTTTTCGAGGAGGGAGTTTTCGCTAGCGCTCCTCAAGGTGCTGGCCCCGTCTCCGCTGAGGCGGAGCGGTGGCTGCATTCGTGGGTCTCGCAATTGGTTTTGGCAGAGGGAATGGAGACAGGCGGGTCCCTATCTCTATCCTCACCTGCCAGATCCACTGCCCGTTCTCTGGGATCGGAAGCCCGTTCTGCGGTTTCTTCTCCTCAGGGAAGATGTGGAGAGCGCTGATTATTCGCCCATTCAACCCCCACAGTCACTCGCGCGGTTGCCAAGTTGAACATCGATTGGCCCACCGATGATCAGACTGAAAAACAGAAAAGTAAATTAGATGAACGCTTTCTGCATAGTAAGTCACTACCTCTACGCCTGCCTTTCTTTCCCGATCTTCACACTGAGGTGTCGAGATCGTGGAAATACCCTTTTTCATTTCGCTTATTTATCCCCACCTCCGATTATTATGGTAATGTGGTGGGGCTAAGCGAGTGTGGTTACAGAGCGATGCGCCGGGTTGAACAGACGCTCGTGGGCTATCTGTCACCTGGTGCGGCATCGTCTCTGAAGGCTCCGGTCTTGCCCACCAAGCCGCTGCGCGTATCATCAGTGCTGGTGGGCAAGGGGTACATGGCAGCAGGTCAGGCTGGTGCATGCCTTCACACCATGGCTGTGCTACAGGCATATCAAGCAGACCTGCTGAAAGACCTAGATGAGGGCGAGCAAATCAGTTCGAGTGATGTCGGAGAACTGAGGAGAACCGCTGATTTAGCTCTCCGCACCACCAAGGAGACCGCCCGTGCCATTGGGCAGTCCATGGCAGCGCTGGTGGCAGTGGAGAGGCACTTATGGTTGACTCTGTCCGACATGAAAGAGAAGGACAGAATCTACCTGATGGATGCCCTGCTTGCGCCTTCTGGGCTGTTCGGCGACGCCATTGACTCGGTCGTCGACAGGTACCAGGAGGCACTTAAACAGGCGGCAGCATTTCAGCGGTTTCTACCTCGCCGCTCTATAGCTCTAGGGGCTGCTGGGCGGGAGCAGCCCCAACCGTGTACCAGCTCCTCATATAGGGAGATCCAAAGGCGGGACCGAGGTCGACAACGCCCTAAAAAATCGAGGCCTTCTGCGACGAAGCCCGACCAGAGGGTTGTGCTTCAGTCTAGGAAGTCCTCGATGAAGCGGTCCTGACGTTTACAGCTCAGGACTATTGAGGGCGGCCCCTGCTGGGGAAGAGCGGGGTGCACCGCATTACACGGTGTCCGTCTCTCCTCAGCGCCCTCTGGAGATCGTTCTGACAACCCTGCCAGAGTTCCAGGGTGCAGCAGTCTCCTGCGAGTGCCTCTCTCAGTTCTTTCCGCCCGGAAACGTAGCGGAGCTGAGAGCCTCGCCACACCTTCAGGGATCTCCCGAGCAGTTATGTCGGTTGTTTCCTGCCGGTCCTCCATGTCAGGGCATTGATCTAGCAGCTCCAAACACACCAGTTGATGAGATGATAGATGCAATGTAGAAATCCTTGCAGAGGTAGGCCGGGAAGCTTTGGGTACAATCCTTGGACAGGTGCAATCATGCACTCAAAGGAACACCAAAGTTGTTGATCCATTCCTCAAAGTCGTTAACATGCCACATTAGCATGAATTAGGACAAACAAAAATCCTCTAGAAAAGATAACAATTTATCAGAATCCATATAGTAACCAAACAAACATAATACACAAAACATTAAACAGTAAACTCCACTAAAGGTTAAACTTAAAAGTACCCACAAATTACATATAGACAGCAAGGTGCAAAAATAGAACAGTAAACTTACGGTTGAGCAGCAAACTAAATGTTTCTCCAACCAGGGTTGTTTGTACAACCAAGAAGTCATGAGGGATTCAAACAGAATCTGCTTCTTACTCTACTGCTTCCTGTCTTATACAAAAAAGTGTGAGGCTGTAGGTGCCACCTAGAGGTCAGGATGAGCATAGCACCCAAAGTAACAGGAGGTAACCGTTACAAAGGTCACGCGGCGATGCCTACGTGCCTTGGACATGTGGAGGAAACCTTGGTCCTTGTCTCAGGACCCGGTCCTGGGAGCTCCTTGCCGCCGTGTAACGCTAGTGACATCCCTGACCGGTTGGGGGGGGCGGTCATGAGTGGCCACCCTGCCCGCGGTCTGTGGAGTGGTCACCATCTCACGTGGCACATCAACTGCCTGGAGATGCTGGCCGTGTTTCGAGCACTGAAACATTTTCTTCCGGACCTAAGAAATCACAATGTGCTAGTACGCACCGACAACACAGCTGTGGTTTCTTATATCAACCACCAGGGAGGTCTGCGCTTGTGCCCCTTATACAAGCTGGTGCACCAGATCCTTGTGTGGTCCCAGGACAAGTTCCTCTCGCTGAGAGCAGTCTATATTCCTGGGCATCTCAATGCAGGAGCAGACACCCTGTCAAGGCAGGGGCCGAGGCCCGGGGAATGGAGGCTTCACCCCGAGGTGGTGAAGCAGATTTTGAGAGTTTTTGGCCAGGCACAGGTGGATCTGTTTGCGACTCATCAGACATCGCACTGTCCCCTCTGGTACTCTCTGACTCATCCAGCTCTGCTGGGGCTGGATGCTATGGTACAGACGTGGCCGAGGCTTTGTCTGTATGCCTTTCCCCCGATCGTTCTGCTCCCGGGAGTTCTAGAGAGAGTGTGCCGGGACGGGGTCCGGCTGTTGCTAGTAGCCCCGTTCTGGCCGGGCCGAGTATGGTTCTCGGACCTGATTTCTCTCCTCGACGGCTCTCCATGGGAGATTCCAGTCAGGAGGGATCTCCTTTCACAAGCGGAGGGTATGATCTTTCACCCCCGCCCGGAGTTATGGATGCTGTGGATGTGGCCCCTCAGGGGGCGCAACTCATAGCCTCAGGTCTCTCAACCGAGGTTGTTGAGACCATTCTCCAATCTAGAGCTCCCTCAACGAGGAAACTGTATGGCCTCAAGTGGAGACTCTTCACTTCTTGGTGTGGAGACCACCAGCTCGACCCAGTTAACTGCCCGGTTGGTACAGTACTGGAGTTTCTGCAGGCTCGGTTCTCCGCAGGGTTATCCCACTCCACCCTGAGGGTTTACGTGGCAGCTATAGAGCGTCCTACCACGCCCCTATGGGTGGACAGTCAGTGAGCAAAAAGCCCCTAATTACACGTTTCCTCCGCGGTGTGATGAGCCTCCTCCCTTCAGGGAGCCCGACCAGGAAAAGCTTAATTGTATGTGTCCAGTGCGAGCACTGGATGCATACGTCCACAGAACTGCCCTGTGGAGAAAGACGGACCAACTGCTGGTATGCTACGGTCCTCCTAAAAAGGGTCTTCCAGCTGCTAAGCAGACCCTTAGTCGGTGGATAGTGGATGCCATCATAGTTGCCTATGAGTCCTCTGATCTCCCCTCACCTTTGGGGGGCAAGGCTCATTCAACCAGAGGTATGGCGGCCTCCAAGGCCTTTCTCGCAGGTGTTCCTATTCAGGACATTTGTGACGCTGCTGGGTGGTCTACGCCCCTAACCTTCGTCAGATTCTATGACCTAGATCTGCAAGCCACTCCTGGCTTCTCTGTTCTCTTTCCGTAGCTGTGCATTCCACACACTAAGCAGGGATTTGCAATTCTGGCGGCGTGGACATCTCGTTCCATGTAGCGATTCGACGCAGCTCGATGTTCCTGGAGGGGAACGTCCCAGGTTACGTATGTAACCCTGGTTCCCAGAGGGAACGAGACGCTGCGTCGCAGGGCCATGCTTCTGGCATCCTTACTAGAGCTATGCTTGCCTGGTCATGACGTCACCCGCACCTGACGTCTGGCCGTCAATTTTGACTGATTACACATATGATTCTGAGCTGGACATCGCTGATGGCATTCCCCGTAGTGTCTTGACGCAGTGTCTCGTTCCCTCGGGGAACCAGGGTTACATACGTAACCTGGGACGTTTTTCAGCAAGATTGATTTGTTTTGAGTGGATAGCTTCATTTTGATCTGAATATAGGAAGTTTGGGGAATTGAGTTAGAAGTTATGGATTCGTGTGTTTACTGTTTTGAGAATACGAGGTATAGATTCAATAAATGTGTTTAAGCAATCAAGAAAAACTGTAAGTATATTTTTAATACATTCAATAGTATGAATTTTCCACCAGACGAACCCGTTACACTTCAAAGGGATAATCTATATAAAAATGTCATTAAAATCATAAAAATCTATAATTGCAAATACAGAATCAATCGTTCCGACAGTAATTGTGTAAGAAAGTATTTTTTTCTGTGGATCAAATGGAAAGCATCACGTCCAGACAGCTGTTCAGTTTGATTGATGGATCATATATTACACCTAAAACATGATGATCATATTAAAACACTGACTCATTCTCTTCAGAAATACAATATTTATATTAATAGTAATGATATTAGTGTGATTAGTGTTTGTGTTGATCAGTGTTGTGTGTGATTGTGTTGTAGAGCAGCTGCAATATCTCTCAGCTGTATCAGTGCAGTCACTGTGACTCTGACTGACGGAGGTTTTAGTACGACTCTTTATCACTGTGTGAACACATGTTTACTGTTGATCACATGTAAACTCTGACAGTAATAATCTCCTGTATCTTCAGGCTGGACTCGACTGATGGTCAGAGTGAAATCACTGTTTGATCCATTGCCACTGAATCTAGATGGAGTTCCTGACTGGAGTCTGTTTATATAATATATCAGGAGTTTAGGAGCTTCTCCGGGTTTCTGTAAGTACCAGGCTAAACAATCACCACCATTCACTCTACTGCTGGTTTTACAGTTTATTATGACTTCCTGTCCTTGAGCTGCTGGTATTAATGGTGGACTCTGAGTTACAGTGATCTGTCCTCTACACTCTGAAAGAAAGAAGCAAATGATAATAATAAAAAATTATGTATATTTCACATTCTAAAATAATTGTCTTTATGAAAGTTTTACTACAAACCTTGAGCAAACAGTGTGAGAGTCCAGATGAGGATGATGATGTTTTTCATTGTTGTTGTTTTGTCTTGTGTGATGATGAAGTTTGTGTTCTGCTCTCAGTCATGAAGTGTTAAACACACAGCACTATAACCACTCAGAGCACTGAAGCGTGTGCTGACGATGCAAACAAGTGGGCAGGTTTACAACAGCTTGAGCTGCTAACAAACTAATAAACTCTATATATAATGTTTTATTTTCAGAGTAGTGTTTTTAAACAATTTACTGATAATAATATATTGATTAATTATCAAATGTTTAGTTTTGTTTGTTGTTTGGCTGGATTATGTGACACTAGTCTTTATATTAACATCTGTCAGTGTGGATGCAACATTTTCAGTTTCAAGTGCTGCTGAAGAAATAATGTATTAATCTATTCTAGTCATCCATGATTCATGCATTTATTCATTGAAAGTATCTACCTTTACATACCAACTTTATGCATAATTTTTTTTTTAACTGGTCACAGAAATGACTGGATTTTTTATATCATGAGTGTGGATAATTGTTTTTTAATACAGAAAAAAAGTTTTTTTTTATTACAAAAATAATGTTTTTTTTTTTTACTGTATTTAGAACAACCTGGGGGGGGGGGATTTTATGCCCATTGTGGTCTTTTTGATGTTAAATCAATGTTGATATTTGCCATATGGTAAATCTTTTTTCCTTCTTGTAAAAAGAGAGTCAGGATTCATAATTGTATCAAATGAGACTCGACTGAAAAACATAATAATCGATTGGAAATAAATTATATAAATGAATCATATTATTTAGCAAGAATACTTGCTAAATCAAAAGTGATGATAAAGACTTTATAATGAAAAAATAATTCATAATATTACAAAATATTTCTATTTCAAATAAATGCTGTTCTTTTGAACTTTCTGTTCATCAAAGAAACCTGAAAACTATTTTACTCCGCTGTTTTCAACATAATAATAATAAATGTTTTTGAGCAGCAAATAAGAATATGATTTCTGAAGGATCATGTGACTCGAGTAATGATGCTAAAAATTCAGCTTCACAGAAATAAATGTATTCAAATAGAATATTAAATAGAATTAAACAGTAAAAACTATTTCAGAATGTTACTGTTTTTGCTGTACTTTTGATCAAATAAATGCAGGCTTGATGAGCAGAAGCGAATTCTTTAAAAACTAGTGGTGGGCATAGATTAATTTTTTTTTATCTAGATTAATCTCACTGTAATCTTGGAATTTATCTAGATTAATCTAGATTAAAATGGCTCATTTGAATTCTGCCAAAGGCATTCAGAATATGTGTGCTACCCAAATAATGACTAAAAGTAAGTCTTTGAGAACGGGTTTCTCAAGCCAGGTGGCGCATTAGACCAGGAGCTCATCTCCTGTTTTCAAAATGCATCACAAACTTTAATCTCTTCCCGTCCCAATCCCACGAAAAAACTGGGGGAAAATCCTGTTCCACTCCCGGAAGAATGACTCCCATTCCCTCCCACGTCGTTTTTTTTCTTTCTTTTTTTTCGATAACTGTCAATTACAGTAAAAATATAGTACAGATCACAGCGTGCCCACCTTATTAGTTGAATAAAAACCCAAAATGTCGTTTTTTGTTATTATATTGAACTGAAAGCCATTTTATGCACAGTGTTGCACAGATTAAAATTCATGTAAATCATCCATGCTAACACACACGTCTTCTATTTTTATTTTTTAGACATTTCACTCTCGATAGATATATTTTTCAAAGACGGAGTTTTGAAGTTTCTCGCTCAAGTTCACATGAGACCTAAAGCGCATCCTGTTTGCTTAAAAGCACAACGTTTCGTTGTTATTCTGAGTGCACACAAATAAAGGTAGAGTCTTTACAGATTCAAAGTATGTATTAGGCTACTTTTATCTGTATGACCAAAAATGACGGAGATTTTAAGAGCAAGTGAGCGCACCGGAGCCTGTCCTGCAGCAAACGCGCTTCCACACAAACACTTCAATAGCGCACATTTCTCTAGGTTAACATCATATTGAGCGGCCATGTAAAGTTGCTACTACATACATATTTCAGATGAAAAGCCATATTTGAGGTTGATGAATGATAGGTGAGCGTTTGGATGTCCTGCCCGAGTGTATTACCACATAGACCAGCCGTTAACAATCTGTCCTTCACGGACTGCGTCATTCACTTAACCAGCCACACCAAAGCAAACAGGAGGAGAGCATAAAGAGACAGGGCAACTAGAATTGAGTTCAGAATTAAAATATACAGTTTATAGTTTATTTATATAAAAGGTATATTTGTGTGTAAAGTTGGGTATCATTACTATTCCCGGTCCCGCCCACTCCCGATTAAATATTTTCCTCTCCCATCCCAATCACGTGATTCGTAGCGATTTTGTTTCCCATCCCGCGGGATTCCCGAAAAAATGCCAGTCTCTAGTTCGAAGACTCGTTCTCGCCCCCTACAGTGCAATTCGGCTAGGTATACATCCGCGCTAAAATATCAGGGTGAAAGTCATCATAGCTTGCGTAGAATAGACCCAGCTCCCAACCCAACTTTGAGAATAGCTTAACGGCGATATTTTTTTTATCGCCCGATAAGAGTCTCACGTTAACGCAACACATTAACGCCGATAACGGCCCACCACTATTAAAAACATTAAAAACCTTACTGTTGGAAAACTTTTGACTGATAATTAAAAGAGAAGACAGCACTGTAATAATTTCAGACTTTATTTGTAGATGTTTTGATAAAGTTGTCTCTTCCTCACTCTCTGAGTCTGCTTCTGTCTCACCTTTATTATTCAATTAACTAAGATTAATAAATACTGTAACAAATGTATTGCTCATTGTTAGTTAATATTAATTAATGCATTAATTAACGTTATCCTATGAACCTAATTACAAATTGTTACACATGTTATAAATATAGTTTTACAGTAAATATTTAATCTAAAATATTTTGACGTTTAGATATTCAAAATAACTGAAGTATTCACTTTTTTCATAATGTGGCTCAGTCTTGATTGTATTAGTTTATCACAAGTATATTATACATAGAAAAAATAGATTAAATAAAAAATATATACTTTAAAATATAAATTGAGCTAATTTCTATAGATCAATAATTTTTTTTGAATCTGTTTTGCTTATGTTCCGCTTATTATTCAGTGCATTTTAATACAAGCACAGTTTATACAAAAATATAACTCTGTTGATTAATTTCTAATTCCAATGAAACGTCCCAGGTTATGTATGTAACCATGGTTCCCTATCAGTCAGTCACGTTCGACGTAACGTCAGAGTGACTGACTAATGGGATCTCGCCGGAGAGCCCAATCACCTTCGAGTGTTAACAAAACAAGCCAATGACAGTTGGCGTGCGTGTTTCGCCACGCGCACTCCGCCCCGCGGTGCGGGTATAAAAGGAGAGCGCGTGCAAACGCACATCAGCTTTTCGCTTCGGAGCCGAGCCTTGCAAATCTCTGAGTGTCTGCAAAGCAAGACTACAGCGTTGGTGTTACGGCGCGTCAGCGGAGGTTGCTGTCCAGTGCTGCATTCTGAGAGAAGCAGTGATCACGCTGCTACCTCCCCTCGGCGCTTCAGCGCTGCTGAAAGAGAGTAAAAAAAAAAAAAAAAAAGCTAAAAGAGCAAATCTAAAAGAGCTCCACGAGCGACGGGCGTCTTTTTAAAGATGGCTTCCCGCTCGTGCGTTTCTGGATGTGCGGTTCCTGACTTCATCTGATGGTCACGATCGCTGCCCCTCGTGCTTGGGCTTTAGGCACGCTGAGGCAGCGCTCGTGGATGAGTCATGTTCTCACTGTGGGAACATGACCATGGCGATGTTGCGCTCCAGATACCTCCTCGCTAGACGGGGGGGGTATCCCCCTTGCTCTGCCCCGTTCTAGTTCCTCCGGACGGAGGACTACTTCGGCTCAGGGCCAGGGTGATTTGAGGATCACAGTGAGAGCTTCCCCGTCGAGTACGTCTCCGCGGGCCTCTCACTCCTCGAGCACATCGCACCGTCTGGGGTTCCCGGATGAATATGCGGGGTCCTCGGACAGGGCGGGGCCCAGCATCTCATTCGGTGCCCCAGCAGATGACGGGATTTCGATCACTGCATCGGGGGATGAGCTAGGTTCTGGAGAGGACGATTCGGCTGCGCTGCCTCCGTCAGGAAGAGTAGCGTTGCCCGAGTCAGATCCAGAACTGACCGCTATGCTTTCCCGGGCCGCTGAGAGCATCGGGCTGCACTATAGGCGTCCGCCTTCTCCCGAGCGCTCGAGGCTGGATGATTGGTTCCTGGGGGCGCAGGCCGAACATTGGCAACCGCCCCCGGTTCCGTTCTTCCTGGAAGTGCATGAGGAGGTGACTAGGTCTTGGAAGGCACCTTTTTCTGCCCGAAACAGGCCTAGTGCCTCCTCCGTCCTCACCACCCTCGACGGCGGAGCGGCCCAAGGGTATGTGGAGGTCCCCCCAGTCGAGCGCGCCATTGCCATGCAGCTTTGCCCGCAAGGCGCTGCCGCCTGGAGGGGTAATCCACGCCTTCCGTCCAGGGCCTGTAAGTTCTCGTCCGCTCTAACGGCCAAGGCTTACGGTGCTGCTGGACAGGCCGCTTCCGCCCTGCACGCCATGGCCCTCCTGCAGGTCCACCAGGCCAAGGCGTTGAAACAGCTGCACGAGGGTGATGCTGACCCAGGTGTGTTGCAGGAACTGCGCACAGCGACGGACCTCGCACTAAGGGCGACGAAAGTCACGGCGCGGGCCCTGGGTCAGACGATGTCCACATTAGTGGTCCAGGAGCGCCACCTGTGGCTGACCTTGGCGGATATGAGGGAGTCCGACAAGCACCGCTTCCTGGACTCCCCGATCTCCCAGGCCGGCCTATTCGGCGAAGCGGTGGAGGACTTTGCCCAACAGTTCTCCGCCGCACAGAAGCAGACGGAGGCGTTTCGTCACATCCTGCCCCGGCGGTCCGCTGCTGTCTCCACCCCACCGCCGGCTCCAGCCCCTCCGTCTGCTCGTCGCCGAGGGCGCCCTCCTGCTGCCTCCACCTCCGCTCCAGCTCGGCCACAACAGCAGCCTGCACTACGGCCGCAGCGTGGAGCTGGCCGCAGGAGACCGGCGCAGCCCGCCTCCGCCCCTGCCAAGCCCGTGAAGCGCCAGGGCAGGCGGTGTCCCTGAGACGGGCGACCCGGAGCCTTTGGATCCTGCTCTTCAGGAGATGGTGACCACACCACTCCTTCCCCCGGAGGAGGGCCGGGTGGAGAATCTTTTGTTTCCTTTTTGTTCTGTTCCGCCACTGACCCCCGGGTCAGTGGTACCCAAAACTTCAATAAAAGAGCAGTTTCCTTTTCCTCCGGGTCCCAAGAGGGCGAGGATGGCAGTGTACGAGACCTCGTCTCCACACTCCCGTCCCCCTCTCTCTTCGCCAGTGGGCAGCAGGGTCCGGTCCGAGGATGCGACGCCTTCTCCCGCATCCCCTGCCCAACTATGGAGCCAGGTCAGTGTCACACCACACACTCAGACCCCACTTCGAGACGCACTGCCTTTCGAGTCGGGCCCCTGTGCTCCATTTCGCTGCCCCACCGTGGGTACGTCAGTGACTCCCCTGGTCCCGCTTGTACGGTCCCTGGGGGCCTGGCTAGAGCTCCCCAGGCCGTCTCGCTGGCTCCTGAGGACTATCAGACTCGGCTACGCGATTCAGTTCGCCCGGCGTCCCCCCAAGTTCAGGGGCATTCGGTTCACCTCAGTGTTGAGCAAGGATGCCCCTGTCTTGCGTGCAGAAGTCGCGGTCCTACTGACGAAGGACGCGATAGAGCCGGTCCCTCCAGCCGAGATGAAGTCAGGGTTCTACAGCCCCTACTTCATTGTACCCAAGAAAGACGGTGGGTTACGACCAATCCTGGACCTGCGCGTTCTGAACCGGGCCCTTCACAAGCTCCCGTTCAGGATGTTGACGCAGAGACGCATCTTTCAATGCGTCCGTCCCTTCGATTGGTTTGCAGCAATCGACCTGAAGGACGCCTACTTCCATGTCTCGATCCTCCCTCGACACAGACCGTTTCTCCGCTTTGCGTTCGAGGGGCGAGCATACCAGTACAAGGCCCTTCCCTTCGGGCTATCCCTGTCGCCTCGTGTCTTCACCAAGGTCGTAGAAGCAGCCCTTGTACCGTTAAGGGAAGCAGGCATTCGTATCCTCAACTACCTCGACGACTGGCTCATTCTGGCCCAGTCTCGAGCACTGTTGTGCGAACACAGGGATATGGTGCTCAGTCACCTCAGCCGGTTGGGACTTCAGGTCAACCGGGAAAAGAGCAAACTCTCCCCTACGCAGAGGATCTCTTTTCTCGGCATGGAGTTGGACTCGGTCAACCTCACAGCACGTCTCTCAGAGGAGCGTGCTCAGTCAATGCTGAGATGCCTGGAGTCTCTCCAGCGCAAGAGGGCGGTTCCACTGAAACATTTTCAGAGGCTCCTGGGGCATATGGCATCCTCAGCCGCTATCACGCCGCTCGGATTGCTTCATATGAGACCGCTTCAGCGTTGGCTCCACGACCGAGTCCCGAGGTGGGCATGGCGCCACGGCACATACCGGGTCTCACTCACCCCGTCCTGCCGTCGCACCTTCAGCCCATGGTCGGACCTTGCCTTTCTTCGGGCAGGAGTTCCCCTAGAGCAAGTATCCAGGCATGTTGTTGTTTCAACAGACGCCTCTGCCACGGGCTGGGGGGCCATGTGCAACGGGCACGCAGCCGCGGGGCTCTGGACAGGGCCCCAGCTGCAGTGGCATATCAATTGCCTCGAGTTGCTGGCAGTATGGCTTGCTCTGCGCCGCTTCAGAACGCTGCTACACGAGAAGCATATACTGGTCCGCTCGGACAACACTGCGACCGTTGCGTACATCAACCACCAGGGCGGTCTACGCTCCCGTCGCATGTCGCAACTCGCCCGCCATCTCCTCCTTTGGAGTCAGAAGCATCTGAGGTCGCTTCGCGCGGTTCATGTCCCAGGCGATCTCAATCGTGCAGCCGACGAGCTCTCACGTCAGTACGCCCTTCCGGGAGAATGGCGACTCCACCCCGAGGTACTCCAGCTGATTTGGAGACGCTTCGGGGACGCTCAGGTAGATCTGTTTGCCTCCCCGGACACGTCTCACTGCCAGTTGTTTTTCTCCCTGTCCGAGGGGACCCTCGGTACGGATGCGCTGGCATGCAGCTGGCCTCGGGGCTTACGCAAATATGCGTTTCCCCCAGTGAGCCTTCTCGCACAGACCCTGTGCAAGGTCAGGGAGGACGAGGAGCAAGTCCTCTTGGTGGCGCCTTACTGGCCCAATCGGACTTGGTTCCCAGAACTAATGCTCCTCGCGACAGCCCCTCCTTGGCAAATTCCTCTGAGGAGGGATCTACTTTCTCAGAGAGGGGGCACCCTCTGGCACCCGCGCCCAGACTTGTGGAACCTCCACGTATGGTCCTTGGACGGGACGCGGAGGTTCTAAGTGGGCTACCTCCAGCGGTAGTAAACACTATCATTTCTGCCAGGGCTCTGTCTACGAGACAAGCTTACAGGCTGAAGTGGAACCTGTTCGTCAATTGGTGTTCTCCCCGCCGGGAGGACCCCCGTAGATGCCCGATCGCAGTCGTGCTTTCTTTCCTGCAGGATGGGTTGGAGCGAAGGCTGTCTCCCTCCACCCTCAAAGTGTATGTCGCCGCTATTGCCGCACATCACGATGCAGTAGATGGTAAGTCTCTGGGGAAACACGACCTGGTCATCAGGTTCCTCAGAGGGGCAAGGAGGCAAAATCCTCCGCGCCCTCACCTGGTACCCTCTTGGGATCTCCCCTCGGTCCTGTCGGCCTTGAGGGGGGCCCCCTTTGAGCCTCTGCAGTCAGTAGAGCTTAAGTTTCTGTCTCTGAAGACAGTGCTCCTCTCGGCATTGGCCACAGTCAAGAGGGTAGGGGACCTGCAAGCATTTTCGGTCGACGATTCGTGCCTAGAATTCGGGCCGGCTGACTCTCACGTTGTCCTGAGACCCCGGCCTGGATATGTGCCCAAAGTTCCCACCATGCCCTTCAGGGACCAGGTGGTGAACTTGCAAGCGCTGCCCCGGGAGGAGGCAGACCCAGCCATTGCTCTGCTCTGTCCCGTTCGTGCCTTGCGCATCTATGTGGACCGCACGCAGAGCTTCAGGACCTCAGACCAGCTCTTTGTCTGCTTCGGAGGACAGCAGAAGGGAAGAGCTGTCTCCAAACAAAGACTCGCCCACTGGATAGTGGAGGCTATAGTCTTGGCCTATCAGGCCCGGCGCTTACCGTGCCCCCTTGGTGTGAGAGCACACTCTACGAGAGGCGTTGCTTCCTCTTGGGCTTTGGCGCGAGGCGCCTCAATAGCAGACATTTGTAAAGCTGCCGGCTGGGCGACACCTAATACGTTTGCGAGGTTTTACAATCTCCGTATAGAGCCAGTGTCCTCCCGTGTACTTGTCTCGGATGGCCAGTAACACTGGAACCCGCTCGGTGTCAATCACGCTTGCTGCGCCATTCCCCTCTACGGACCGGATACGTGCGCCCTGTTGCTTCTCAGTTCAGTTCCCCACGGCGAACCCTGTTGAAGTTCCTCCCGCACCCTCGGCAGTCAGGTGTGGCGGAGCACCAGACGCCAGGTCCAGTACTTGTACGTTGCCCAAGGTCAACCCTTGTGCTGGGCTAGGTGCCCGTGTGTAGTGATTCCCCGTTGGTGATCCCACATGTGTATTCTTCCACGGTACGGCTCCCCCCATGTTGAGCCCGTGTCTTCCCTGGCAGAACCCTCTGCCTTCTCTGCTGTGTAGCTATCTCACCCCAGGCGGGCTGGGTCTACCTCAGAGACTCCCGTATGTAGTACTGCCCTTGGCCAGTCCATACGTGTAATCTCCACATGATACCTCCTTATGCGGGATGTGGCTCCGTAGCGTTTCCCCCTACTTGGGGTACGCTTTCCCAGTGTTATTCTACCCACTGAACGGAACAGCAGTGCGGTCATCTCTGCCTAAACCCTGTCCTATCATCCATCCCAACTGGTGTGGGGGGACTTGCCGGCTTCTGCAGAGCACTGGAGGGGGTCAGCAATAGTGGCGTTTTCCAAGGGATCCCATTAGTCAGTCACTCTGACGTTACGTCGAACGTGACTGACTGATAGGGAACGTCTCGGTTACTTGCGTAACCCCCGTTCCCTGAAGGAGGGAACGGAGACGTAACGTCCCGTCGCCAAAGTTGCTGTACCACCGCTGTACGGCCGGGGCACACAGTCTCGGCTCCTCAGCGAAAAACTGATGTGCGTTTGCACGCGCTCTCCTTTTATACCCGCACCGCGGGGCGGAGTGCGCGTGGCGAAACACGCACGCCAACTGTCATTGGCTTGTTTTGTTAACACTCGAAGGTGATTGGGCTCTCCGGCGAGATCCCATTAGTCAGTCACTCTGACGTTACGTCTCCGTTCCCTCCTTCAGGGAACGGGGGTTACGCAAGTAACCGAGACGTTCCTCGAGGGAACAATACGCTAGATCGGGGGAAAGGCGTACAGATGTATCAAAGGCTGTGGCTGAAGTCAGTTGTAGTTCTTGTGTTTCTTTTTTTTCAGTGATTCTGCTTGTTATCAGAAGGTGTTCATCACTAATGCTCAATCAGCACTTAATTAATCACTTAATTATCTCATTAACTTTAACTCTTCTTCAGTGTTACTTTAACACTATTTGGAGTGGGATCAAATACAGTCTGAAACTGTGTTGATTTAACACTGGGGATTTTACTGGGTACATCAAAATGCCAACAAATACATACTATCAGAACTGTCTAGGCTAATCTCTTAAAATGCATCATAATGGAATTATTGATGATCAATCTTACCTTTATGAACATATTTTTTAAATCTTATAACATTTTAAAGCCTTTAATATTTCTCAACTCTACAGTTGTGCAGTAAAATTCACTTTAAAGGTTAACTTTTTATTCATGAAGACGATATGAAGTAATGTGTCAAAATGTGTCTCTTGGCGGAAAAATAAAGACTTTTTAAGATGAGAATGACATGAAATTACCATTTTAACCGGAGATGGCAAGGATGTTTTTTTTTCACGTCTTGCTTTTGGATTTATTATAAAATGAATACAACAAAAAAAGTATAAATTCTAGCAAGCTGTAAAAAGTAATCACTGAAAAATATACTTAAGAAAAGCTAGTAAATAAAACAGATTTTGGCAAATTTGTTGGTTTTACTCGATTGGGCTGTGTTATATGAAGTTTTAGTTGGATGCGGTATTTAAACTGAACATCTTAAGTAAACCGAACTTAAGAACATCTAGAGTATTGGACAAAGCTGTGGTTGGCACAAAAACAAAATGAATATAGTTTTATAGTGAATAAACTATCAAATACTGACAATGATTGTCAGTAGCCTAATTATATATAGTAATATATAGCTAATAACAACCATTTTTGATGGAATAGTGGTTTATGTTTTGTATATATGTATATTACAAATAGTTTTCTTAATATTTCCCCCATTCGCGCTGTAAAAAAATGAACAACCAATAAGATTTAAGTTTATTGACAGGTCTTCTAGCTGCTGCTGCTTCACAATACATCATACAGAGCGTGGTATTTTCAATGGGCTTTAGAAATTAAGTTACAAAATAGGACGAAACAATTAATATATGTTCTAGTACTCTTGCATTTTCTTCAACTCGGCCTGTAACCGCCAGAAAACTAAAATAAGTCACTTGATGGAGTCTCTGCGCATGTTAATGAATACAACACTTACAGAGATTGCAGTCATTATCAAGAAAATGACTTTCTTAACACAGAGACCTTCAGGATTGTCCTTAGTCTTTATGTTGATAAATTTGAGATCGCCAATCCCCTTGGCACTTCAAGAAAAAAATAAATGTTTAGTCTCTACTGGGTTCTAGCCAATCTTCCCTCAAAAGACCATTCATCACGTCAGTCAATACAGCTAGCAATTTTATGCAGAGCTAGTACAGTAAAACAGCATGGTTAAACAGACGTCTTGCGCCCCTTTGTTCAAGACTTTGAAACTCTTGAACAGCATGGTGTATACATTGAACAGTTAGCAGACTGTGTGAAAGGAACTGTACTTTGTGTGTCATCTGATAATCTAGGTGCTCATTCTTTGGCAGGGTTACAGGAGAGTTTCACTGTTGAGCATCCATGTCGGTTCTGCTTTGCCAAAAGGAGTGAAATCCAGGAGAAGGAGGTCCAGTCAGGAGCATTTGAACTAAGAACCAAATAGCAACATGACAGGCAAGTAGCAGACGTGTTAAATTATGTGAGTTTGGTAAAGCAGTATGGTTTGAAAGGGGGCTGTGTTTTAAGTGAAAGGTTGGAACATTTTCACACAGTTGATGGTTTTCTACCTGACATAATGCACAACTTTATGGAGGGTGTCATCCCTACTGAAATGTCCTTGTGCATTAATGATTTGGTCTTGAGGAAGTTGATTTCTCTTGAATCCCTGAATCAAGATATCAAGCAGTTTCCTTACAAATTCTCAGACAAAGTTGATCAGACTCAGATCATCCCAGCCACCTTTGCCTCTAGAGGTACTATCGGTGGTAATGCTCACAAAAACTGGGCACTAATTAGACTTCTGCCCCTCATAATTGGCTTTGACATCCCTGAACAAGATCAAACATGGGAAATTTTGCTACTTCTGAAAGACATTTTAGAAATGGCAGTGGCATTCAGGTTCACTGAGGATTCTCTTGACTTTCTTGATGCAAAGATTGCAGAGCACAGATATTTACTTTTGACAGTATTTCCTCATTTCAAATTGCGCCCGAAGCATCATTACCTTGAGCACTATACGCAGCTCATCAGAATGTATGGACCACTAAGAGATGTGTGGACAATGAGATTTGAAGGAAAGCACAAATTCTTCAAACAGGTCATACGTGACACAAAAAACTTAAAAAATGTTGCACAGACTTTGGCTGTTCGCTATCAAAGGCTGATGGCTTACTACGTTGACTCATCCTACTTTTTCAAGCCATCAATCCAGATAGAGAAGGTGGTACATTGACTTCAACTTTTCCTGATAATGTTCAGGAATTCCTGAGAGAGAGATATGCTGTTCAGAACACTGTCCTCTCAGCATCATCTGTGAGCATTGATGGAATCAAGTATAATCCAGATATGATTGTATCTGTTGGTACTTGTTCAGGCCTTCCTGATTTCAGACAGATTTTCAAAATTCTTGTCATCAACAATGATGTTCTGTTTCTGTGTAAAGATCTGGCATGTTGGTACATTGAGCACCTACAACCCACAGTTGAACTGTGCAGTCATGTGCTATCACTGTCAGTTACCAAACCTTCAGATCTGAATGATCAATTTCCTTTGCCAGCATATACACTCAGGGACAGGACCTAAGCTACACTTAAACATTATATCCTATGCTGAATGGATGACAAAGAACATTTCCATGTCAAAGGGAGTTCAGAAACTCAGCAAAAACCTTACTTACTCCCTTTCTTACTCTAAACACAAACATGCTTATTTTTGGAAAATCATCTGATTGCTCTAGTCTGTACTTTGTCAGAAGATGGTGGGCATCTTCTCAAGCTTCAGGATGACACAAATCAATATTTAATTCAACTTATATATATACAGTATATATTTCAAGTGTTATGACATTAGATCATTGGGTTTTGTGAGAAAGATATCTATAACGTATAGTTTGCTTAACTTCTGTCACATCAGGCACGCTTTCCTGAGAGTGCAGCAGATAAATGCTATCCTGTGTGAAGGTCTGCTCCCATGCACACAGGATATTCAGTTCAAGATTGATTTACATTTATTTATCAGCAAACCTATTCATACACCTTAAACACTTGGATTATATGGTAAAAGTCACGTTGATTTTTTTATTTATACTTTTGTAGGTCATAAGCAAAGATGAGTAGAACATTAAAAATTAATAATGAATTTGCAAAGAATGTTTTACATGATACAAAAGAAAATAAAAAATTAAATTTTTAGTGAACTAACTCAACTCTTTAACCTTTGTAGAGAGACCAAATATGGAGACGAGGACAATACTCAGAGTGATTGTTCATGAAAATGACATTAGAAAGATTACACTTCCTGTGAAACCACAGACAGTTGACTCACTGTTGGAATAAGACAAGTTGGGACTTCATTACAAGTTCTCACTTCAGTTTGAGGATCCAGACTTCAACAATTCCCTTGTGAATCTTACTGACATTGCTGACTCGCCAGATAAGCCCACTCTGAAGATTGTCTCCCTTATGACAACACCAACATCTAGCACGGCAGACGCAAAGATCCTCTCTGTGGCTTCTAATTATCATTCAATCATAGTCAACGGAATGCATGGCCAGAAACATTTGAGATCCCTACTTTTCCTGTTGAGGTCGAATACAGGTTACGTCAGGCAAATCTACAATACATGAAAGACCAAACATATCTGAAAGTGTCTGCAGAGCTTAAGCATGAGATTCTTGAAAAACTCTCAGAGACCATATAGAGTTTCAAATCTTACCCAGATAAGGATAATTTTGAGGAAGTTGCTGCTGCTCTGATAAAAAAAACACCCCTGCCTTACCCAATCTGGCTCCTTTAAGGGGTGGAATGGGTGGTATGGGTGGTATAATAGCCTCAGGTGGAAAATGGGTAATTACCGCTCAAAACTGTGCCGAGCTGGATGTTTGGAGGTATCCATAAATGGTGGGAAAAGAAGAGGACAACAGCCTCAGAGAAACATCAAAACACCCAAAAGGTCTGAAATCAATTTTCTGCCTAACTTCCCTGATGGTGAAGATAAAACCAGCATGGAGTCCACAAGTAAAGTGGAAGATATGAAAAAACGTCATCCTAATGCTTCGCTGATTGCCAAGAACATGAATTCTACATTTGCATTACGTAGAAAGGAATTGATAGAGATGGAGCCTGGCGTGAAAGATACAGTGGAAAGGTGGCCAGCTCTCTTTACAGAGAGTCAGGTGAGTACATTTTCTTGTGTTCTTGTTAATGTTGTCAAAAGTACCAAATTCGGTACCAGCCAGTGTTTGAAAGCCGTGTCTATCAGCAGATCAGTCAGTGAATCCCTAATACATCCGCTCATTGACCGATCCGCTGATAGACACGACTTTCAAACACTCCGAGTATCTGTGTAAGCGCTCGGTGAAGAGCGTGAAGCAATGATCTTTGTAGCCAATCACAGACATATCTGTTGAGCACGTCAACACAATGGCCAATCTGAGGTGTTTGAGAATGCGCACACCAGCCCTCAAACTGCTATCAGGAAATCCTGGTATCATCACATTTTCTAAAATTTCAGTTCTGTTGTGGGTACTTTTGGCAACACTAGTTCTTGTACTGGGTTCATATTATTTTGTCAAACATTTTCTATACAAATTGAAAATTGAAATGCAACTTCATTTACCACTTCTCAGGTTGATGTTTAAATCATATCTTGTGTTTAAATGACATGTGATTAATGTTAGTCTGGCATGATTTTTTTTTTAGCAGAGTTCAGTCGCATATCTGGCAAAAACCTGCAAACGGGATTATTTCTAGAACTTGACAGATTCACTCAACGATTCATTGATATATTCAAGGCCAAAGGGGGAGACATTAAAAAGAATCTGCAACAGATTGAAAATGAGGTAAGCTACACAGACACACCCTAATTAGTATTTTTATTCTGGTAAAACAACTATTGCATTTGCTGTTGTGTTGTGTTGGTGCTATGAGTGCTATTAACTCTTACCCTTTACAATGTTACATAACTTTACAGAAATCTGACATCGTTGGGAGGCGAAGAGCCGTTATTTGTGGCCTTCCACTCCTCCTTAGAAAAGACCCGACCAATTTTTACAAGATCTGTTTTGTAAGTAGCTTTGTCTGTGATATTCTGGCTATTTAATGTCTTGCAAACACTTCTTAAACCAATTTTGCAACCTGATAGGAAACGTAATGAAAAAAGATAATACAAATATTGAGGATACAGAAAAAGTTAATTAAATTAAGAATTAATAGAAAAATGAAAGAGAAAAACGATAAATTAGATAAGAGAGTAAGATCATAAGAAAGACAATAGAAAAGAGGTAATACGTTTAGGAATTTAGACAAAGGTTGGAAGAATCAAGGAAAAACACAACAGTCCGATAAAGAGGACAGAAAAGAGAGCAGGTATTTCATCAAAAATCTCTTAATTTGTGTTCTGAAGATGAACAAAGGTCTTACGGGTTTGGAACGACATGTGTGAGTAATTAATGACATAATTCTCATTTTTGGGTGAACTATCCCTTCAACAAAAATCTACACTGAATCTACAAATCAAAAACGAATCTACTCTGGTCAAAAAAGTTACTAATAAGCAAATACTTCATATTTTAGAATTGAATCATTATTGCGGTGATTGATGTTTCTTGCATGTTGTATGTTTGGCAATAATTATTCTATCCCTAAATGATGCAGTGTGTAGCTTTTTATTTCTCAAACTACCATGTAAGATGTACTCATGTCCATATTCAAAGATGACAATGATGAGATTCATCAGGCTCAATTTATGAGAGATTGGCCACCACAGAGTCATGAACTTAACCCTACTGAGAGTCTTCAGGATGTGCTGGAGTTGACTTTACACTGCCTGGCCAGTGTGGAAAAGTTCATTTATTTCAGTATATCAACTAAAATTGTGAAACTTGTGTATTAAATAAATTCAATGCACACAGACTGAAGTAGTTTAAGTCTTTGGTTCTTTTAATTGTGATGATTTTGGCTCACATTTCACAAAAACCCACCAAATCACTATCTCAACAAATTATAATATGGTGACATGCCAATCAGCTAATGAACTCAAAACACCTGCAAAGGTTTCCTGAGCCTTCAAACTGGTCTCTCGGTTTGGTTCACTAGGCTACATTAGTTCACAGGCTAATTTATTGAGATGCACTTGTATGGACATGGGTGTTTCTTCTGACATGGCAGCTTAAAGGCATAGTTCACCCAAAAATAAAAAAACTTCTGTCATTAATTACTCCCCTTCATGTCGTTCCAAACCCGTAAGAACTTTGTTCATCTTAGGAACACAAATTAAGATATTTTTGATGAAATCCGAGAGCTCTCTGACCCTCCATAGAGGGTCCTACCACGATCAAGGCACAGAAGCGGAGTAAGAACATTATTAAAATTATTCATGTGTCATTAGTTGTTCAACCGCAATGTTATGAAGCTACGATTAACTATCCCTTTAAGCAATGAAAAGCTACACACTGCATCAGTTATGTAATAATCATAGCAATGATTCAAACACTTTGGTATTTGCTTATTTAAATCCATACAGCAAGTTTTTTTTTTTTTTGGCCAGGCAATGTATATTTAACGAGTTCGTTTGCCCATATAATCATTAGAGTAATCGAGTAAACTTGTTTGGCTTGCTGTCCGCTGATGAGGGGCTCGATGAAGCAGCTTCGGCTCGAGCTCTGATATACCCCCCCAGGGACTTGATAAAAGGTGATTACGAAGGGCAAGGTACCTAAGAAGAAGGTGGAGATTGGGGAGGTGGAGGGATGCTGAAACAGCTGGGACTAGAGAGAGGCTGTAAAAAAAGTTATATTTATAGCAAATGTAAAAGCCTTTCACACCAAAAAGTGTAATGAATAAACCTCAGGCTGAAGGAAGAGTAAATCACGTCTGTACAGTAGAACACGAGAAGATTCAACACTCTTCAGCAATTAAAAAGCAATCAAGCACAATTATTAATGTAAAGTCATTTTTGCTTATGTTGAACTGGATCATCAAAGGTCAGCAGCAAAGACATTGGTTAATAAAATGGGATTAGATACATTTGTGTTGTTTAACATATTTAATTATTGCAGGCTTGCGTCACATTCTGAGTTTTAATTGATTTTGATGAATACTGAATCTGTTTTTTGCGAGTGGGATGAATTAATGCACATTCAGATTTAGTCTCTAGAACTACAGTAAGATCATATTCACACGGCGCTCTGTCAGTCAATAAATGGAAAAAAATAATTTGAAAAAATAACTCATATATTTTCTTGTAAATTAAAAAAGTAATGCGTTACTTTACTAGTTACTTGAAAAAAGTAATATTATTACATAACTCGTGTTACTTGTAATGCGTTACCCCCAACACTGGTTTTGAGTACTTACTTGAGAGATTTAAGGTAATCCGTTTCCACACATTTTTCTATTAATGTGAACGAGCAAAATTGTTAAGATAACTGGTTTGTTTGTACTAAACTTAATCTTAAATTTGTGAGTTGGCTCAACTTGTCAGATTGAGTTAAGAATACTCAAGTTTTCTAGTTACCACTACAAATACACAAGTTATATATGTTAAGTTGTATCAACTCAAAATGTATGAACTAATTTGCTTGAGAATTTTGAGATAATCAGTTTCCACATGTTTTCTAAGAAAACTCAACTAATTACTTTTTACAGGAAGCCACAAAGTCACTTGTCATTTAAAAAAATAAATACATAAGCCCAGAAAAACAGCCTATAATAGTGATTTGGCTATTTAAATATTTATATAGTTAAGTACAAATTAAATAAGTAAAATATTAACGATATACCAAATAAATAATGCATTCAATACTTTGAAATATTTTTATTTTATTTTATTTAATAACTACATTGTTTAAGTTTTATCTTTAACTGCAAGCTGCTAAATATATTCAGCCAACACAGACGTGTTATTATGTAGATTTTCTACTCTAAACTGAGTCTAAATAACTTAATGCTCCCCTCTATTTTGACATCGGCTTGTCAGACGTTTCGTTCCATTATCACGGTCAATCATAGCAATGACTTGTGGCATGATTTAACACTCATGTTTGTCATTCCTGAAACAGTGTACGCAGATGATTGGTCCTCTTACATAAACAAAACTTTTCTTCAAGTTGTTAATAGATTATGCAGAGAAACCGAGCAAAGGGCGATCCCTTTACGGCACAGTATAGTTGACCGGAAATGACTGACCTAGCTTATCTAAAACCAGGAAGTAATCGTGCATATGGTCAATTGCTTGAGGGTGTAAATATTCCTGTGGGCCAAATGGAAAGCATCACGTTCAGACAGCAGGTCTGCAGTCTAATTGACAGAGATTATATATTACACCTAAAACACGATGATCATATTAAAACACTGACTCATTCTCTTCAGAAATACAAGACTGATGTCGATTGTGATGATATTGTGTGATTAGTGGTTGTGTTGATCAGTGTTGTGTGTGATTGTGTTGTAGAGCAGCTGCAGTATCTCTCAGCTGTATCAGTGCAGTCACTGTGACTCTGACTGACGGAGGTTTTTGTACGACTCTTTATCACTGTGTGAACACTGCTTTACTATTGATCCAGTGTGCACTTTGACAGTAATAATCTCCTGTATCTTCAGGCTGGACTCCACTGATGGTCAGAGTGAAATCAGTTCCATGATCGGCTCCATTTCCACTGAATCTTGATGGAGTTCCAGTATGACGGGTTTTGATGTTGTACACTAAAAGTTTAGGAGGTTCTCCAGTTTTCTGTAAGTACCAGGAGAAACAGTTCTTACACCAACCATCTGAAGGGTCTCCAATGGCGCTGCTGGTTTTACAGGTCAGAGTGACTGTTTGTCCGTTCTGAACATGTTTCTCTGTTGGAGTCTGAATTACAGTCACCTGTCCTGCAGAATCTGAAGAATATTTAAAATACATTAAATTGAAAAAGTTGTACAATTATTGTTAACTGTTTGAGCTAATTTAATTTAAATGTCTTACCTTGAAAATACATCCCTAAGATCAAAATCAAGATGATGAATATCATTGTAGTTGTTGTGTCTGTTATTATGATAAACAGTGTTAGTCATGAAGTGTTAAACTCACATCTCTATAAACTCTCTCAGAGCACTGAAGCGTGTGCTGACGATGCAAAGTGACTCTCGCTATTTAAATAGTTTACCTGAAGTCTGTAGATCACTCTTAAAGACATTTACCAATATAAAAGTATAATTTTCCAACAAATTTCTAATCCCACAACATTCTATCAACAGCCTTTACTAAGACACTGCAGGTGACTGAATGTGTCATCATGTTATAATTTATAACAATCTATATTAAACTGACAGATTTATGAAGGACAGTATTAAGTTCATCACTATGTTGTTAATGTTAATTTTAGTTCAGTGACACTGAAAATAAGAGGGAAATTTCACAAAGTCAAACATTTCAAGGAACAAATACCTAATGAATACAGTACGCCATAGTAATAACCTAGCAACATCTGCCTTTATTAATAATCATATATAGAATATTTGAGCTAATTCAAATTCAAATTCAAATTCGAAGCTAAAGCTTCACTGTAGCTTTGTAAATGTATTGTGCACTATTTTGTGCACAATACAATATTATTGTTTGAAGATAACCTATCAGCTATTTGCCAAATGCCCGTGTCTGCTGATGTTCAGCTAAAAGTTCATTCACAAGCTGGTGGCACATGCTGCTGAGTCTTTATTTTTGTGAAGTACTTGGATGAATGTTTCAGGAAGTTTATTTTGTTTGTAAGTGTTCATTTGTTTCAGAACCACACATCAGACGGGGTAATGCTGAAACAGGCGCTTTCGGGTAAAGTGAGGCTCAGTGATTTAACGATTTCAATAGAGGGGGTTGTTGTGAACTCTGTTCTTCTAAAGTGTAGAAAACTCAGAAGAGAAGACCAGGAGACTTCGGATTCGATCGTAGGATTCTTTATTGAAAAACCCCAGTGTGATGGTAGGCTGCAGTCATCGAAAATCTCATCTTAAGTAACTTTACAAGGTTATTTTATAGGCATTTTTGGAGGAGGGACTTCTTGGAGGTGGAGCCAAATTCCAACAAAGCAAGCACATGTTGGTTTTGTTACCAGACTTCCCGTAATCAAATCTCATCAACATAATCAAATGCATAGACACTAATTCAATCAACCTAAACGAATCCACATCTGGCCAGGGGTTCACAAAACCTATTTGCAGATCAAAGGTTGAATCTCTCAGTAGTCTGACTCATTGATCTTACCATTATCATCGAGACAAAAGGCACAGCTGTCTCGAGCTCAAATGGTCAGGAAATGCTCTCAAACATCTGAATTTCCTGACACTTTCTTTAGTCAGGAAGTGTATCTAAATTAAACATTTAAAATACAATTTGTAATCTTTCAATTCACCCTTTGAGAGTTCTAATAACTCTCACAAAATACAAATTTAGACACTTAAAAGTTAATTCTTGTAACTTGTAATTGTTACAGGCACATAGTACATGTTCTGTGTTGCTTATATGTAATTGCATGCTGACACAGAAACAAAACATGCAATTAGGGTCCGTGAAGTTCTTACGGGTAATAATCTCTTCTGGTTGAAACTGTCATTTCCTCGTGAGAGGTGGGCGTCATTTGCTAACAAGTTTCCGAAACATGAAGAATTATCTTCAGTCATCTGGTGTAATTTTGCTGAAAGATCAAGAGTACGGAAATCTTGATCATGTTGATGGATGACTGAAGTTCCCGTATGTGAGTCTCTGCGTTGTGTATTTTTTTTTTTATTTTTTTTTTTTGTGATAGTCGGCTCGGTAATGGGTCTAGTTGTTTTCTAGAGGTTGTGGCTTCATCCGCAGGTGAGAAGGGTGGTGCATATGGATCTCAGGACAGCCATCAAATGGTATCTGCACAGAGGAAGAAAGAAACACAAACAAGAGAGAACAACGGCACAGAGCAGTATTTGTAGAGTCTGCAAACATTAGGGTTGTATCCTCTGTTCAAAATATAGTCTGCTATGGTTGTTCCTTCTTTCCCTATTTCTCAATTCCTGCGACACCTAAAGAACAGTGAGGAAAGGATGGACTAATGGAGGGGAAAGGCCTATGAGGAAATCTTCACCGCAGGGTTGGCCCCCGAAGCCTGTTGCTTTCGGTTCTTCCCTGGGCTCCTCACTGGTTCTTGTGTCTGCCCTATCCTATCCCTGCAGGGGGAGGAACAACCTTACAATGTGACACATGAGTCCAAGTTTTCCTTCCCTGACACAATACTGCAGCAGCTGTAATCAACATCACTTGATGTGGTCCGTACCACTTAGGCTCTAATGGCTTGTTTTTGAACGCCTTTATCATGACCCATTGACCTGGGACGATTGTGTGTCCACCTTCTGGTGGAGTCTGCCAACACGACTCAACTCTCTCTTTGGCACTCTGCACTGCCTTTGTGAGGTTTTCACAGTAAGCGATCAGGGCATCTGAAGCAATGTGCACATCAGCATTTCTAAGATCTATCACACCTGGCATCTGCATTGGGCGTCCAGTAATAATCTCATGAGGGCTCAGTCCTACTGATCTGTTAGGTGATGCTCTCATACTACACAGTACTGCGGGCAGTGCTTCAACCCATGGTACTCCTTCCTGATGCATTTTGCTTAGCCTGGTTTTGATTGTTCTGTTTGATCGTTCAACCTGTCCTGATGCTTGTGGCCTATAGGGACAGTGAAGGTTCCACTTAATCTTCAACATTCTAGACACTTCCTTGACTACCTGTCCTGTGAAGTGGGTACCTTGATCTGAGTCAATGCAATCTGGTAATCCCCATCTGGGAATGAAATCAGTGACAAGACATTTAGCAGTATGTGCAGCTGTAGCACGCCCTGTTGGATAAGCTTCTACCCATCTTGAGAACTTGTCTATTACTACCAAAACGTCAGTTTTTCCTTTACAAGGGGCCAACGATATGTAATCAACTTGCAGGTGACAAAATGGCCCTGGTGGAGCTGGGGTATGTGCTGCTGGTGTAGTGGCTGCTGGTACATCATTATTTTTCTGACATGTAACACATCTCTTGACTGTTTCAGTGGCTGCGTTTCTGAATTTTGGATTCCACCATTGATTTGAGAACCTGTGATTCATCGTTGCTGGACCACTATGACCCAAACTGTGTATTTGTTGAGCCAAATATGGCAACAGTGATTCGGGAGCAACATACTTTCCCCCTTTGGTCCAGCAGCCGGATGAATCCACAGTGGCTCCTTTGTCTAACCATGTCCATGCTTCATATAGAGGAACGTCTTTATACAGATCAACGATTGATTCAGGAGGTAGAATTATCTTCTGTGCTGTACTACCTGAACACACTTGTACAGTTGCATAGAAACAAGCCTGTTTAGCCGCTACATCAGCAAGAGCATTACCTTTAGCTTCCGTAGTATTAGTTGTGAGATGTGCTTTCACTTTGATCACCGCTAATTTCTTTGGGAGTTTCATGGCAAACATTAAATCTTTCACTAATCCAGCATGCTTAATGGGGGATCCAGCAGAAGTTAGAAATTTTCTGGTTTGCCAAATGACACCAAAATCATGAATTACCCCAAAAGCATACCTGGAATCTGTGTAGATATTTGCAACCGATCCTGAAGCTAGCGTGCATGCTCTAGTTAAGGCTACTAGTTCTGCAGCTTGAGCTGAAAAATGATCTGGAAGACGACCTGAAGCAACTACTTCAGTGGTGGAAGTTACTGCATATCCTGCTCGTCTGTTACCTTCAATAACTTGAGCTGAACCATCAACAAACAACTCCAATTCTGCGTTCTCTATGGGAGTTTCTGCTATTTCACTTGTCGCTGCATATGTAAGCGTAACACAATCATGAGTCATTTCGCCTTCATCCTCTAACACAAATTCAGTCATTGCAGACATCATACATGAGGATGGGTTCGTGACTGGTGCACGCTGTATAACAATATTCGGGGCTGTGAGAGTTGCTAACCAATTTCCCCAACGGGAGGAGGTGACAGAAGTGACTTTTGCTTGATTCATTAGTGCGGACACTGCGTGTGGGCATTTTACGTTTACAGTCTGACCTAACACCATTCCTGATGAAGCCTGAAGCGCTAGATGAACTGCCTGTACTGCTCTGAGGCATGGGCCCATACCTTGAGCGACTATGTCAAGTTTACCGGAATAGTAATGAATTGGGCGTAAGCTGCCCCCATGATCTTGCATTAGACATGCAGTCATAAAGCCTAAGTGTTCATGGACATAAAGCACAAAGGGTCTATCAGATTGGGCAACTCCTAATGCTGGTGCTTGACATAGTGCTCTCTTCAAATCATTAAAAGCTTTGAGATGAAGTTCCCTATCTGTCGGTCACTACGAGTTATGTCGTGACGACATAGGGGATTTACTTGGAAGCCCCGAACATCTCTGACTAAGAGAAAACGCCAATGAAATTGGCTAGTGGATTTTGCATACCTGAGCCACTCCCCGTGCATACGGGTATAAAAGGGCGACAGGTGCATCCACTCATTAGATTTTTGCTTCGGAGCCGAGTGGATGAGAAGAGTGCTGATCTCCACAAAGCCGTTCATCTTTGTTTTGTTCCCGGTTGGCGTAACGGTGCGATCAGCGGAGTCCCTCTCATCAGCGATTCCCCTGGGCACTTCAACTGAGAGAGCAAATTCTAAAAGAGCAAATCACGGACGATCGCGTCTTTTTCAAGATGCCGTTTCGTCCGTGTCCTTCTGGTTGCGGTCGTTTTCTGTCTGCGGATGACGGACACGATCGTTGTCTTCAGTGTCTGGGCCGCCGACACGCTGAAGCTGCGTTCGTGGATGACTCATGCGTCTGTTGTGGGCGTATGAGCATGATTTCGCTGCGATCTCGCCTTTCCTTTATGAAAGGATTGGCACCCTCTGCCGCCACCCGTGCTGATCTCTCTGGCTCGAGCAGAGGATCGCCGGCTGACGCTCTGGGAGATCTGAGGGTTACAGTAAGAGCCTCTCCGCCGGGCACGCCCCCACGGACCTCTTACTCCTCACGCAGCGAACATCCCGTCCGGTTCCCGGGTGATTTCGCTGGTCTGTCCCACGGGGCGCCCAGCATTTCATTCGGTGCGCCATCTGTAGATAGGATGTCGATCGCAGCATCGGGGGATGGGTTCACGTCCTCTGAGGATGAAGGTGCGGTGGGGCTGCCCCCCTCGGGTGTTGTCGCCACCGCCGCACCGGACCCAGAGCTGACGGCCATGCTTGCCCGGGCAGCCGTGAGCATCGGGCTGGAGGTCAACAGACCGCCCAGTCCCGAGCCCTCACGGCTGAACGATTGGTTTCTTGGAGCGGGGCGCGGCTCACAACCGCGCCCTGCCCCGGTGCCTTTCTTCCCGGAGGTGCATGAGGAGCTGACGAGTTCGTGGATGGCCCCTTTCACGGCCAGAAGCCGCTCGTCCGCCTCCTCCGTCCTCACTACCCTCGACGGCGGAGTGGCCAGGGGGTACGCGGGCATTCCCCAGGTGGAGAGAGCGGTCGCGGTGCACTTGTGCCCACGAAACGCCGCCACTTGGAGGAACCGTCCGCGTCTCCCGTCCAAGGCCTGTAAGCTGACAGCTGCTCTCGCGGCCAAAGCTTACAGTGCTGCGGGCCAGGCAGCCTCCGCCCTGCACGCCATGGCTATCCTGCAGGTTCACCAAGCCAAGGCGCTCAAACAGGTGCACGAGGGTAGTACCGACCCGGGGTTGATGCAGGAGCTGCGCACGGCGACTGACCTCGCTCTACGAGCGACGAAAGTCACGGCGCGGTCCCTCGGGAAGGCGATGTCCACCATGGTGGTCCAGGAGCGCCATCTCTGGCTCAACCTGGCAGAGATGAAAGACGTCGACAAAGCACGCTTTCTCGACGCCCCCATCTCCCAGGGAGGGCTGTTCGGCGACACCGTCGAGGGCTTCGCCCAGCAGTTCTCGGCGGTACAGCAGCAGACCGAGGCGATCCAGCACATCCTGCCCCGGCGTGAGGCACCATCCACCGCTGCCCCCGGGGCCAGGCCTCAGTCTGCCCGTCGCCGTGGGCGCCCTCCTGCGTCCTCCAGAGCTGCTCCGCCCCAGGCCGAATCGACACATAGGCCGGTGCGTCGAGCCTCTCGCAGGAGAGCGGCGCCCCCCGCGTCCCAGCCAGGCCCCAAGTCGTCCAGGAAATCGACGAAGCGGCCCTGACGCGGGCAACCCGGAGATGTTGGAGTTTGCTCTTTCTCAGGAGACGGCGAGAACAGCGCCGCTCCTTCCCCCGGTGGAGGGCCGGGAGGAGAATCTTCTGTTTCGTTTTGTTTCTGTTCCGCCGCTGGTCCAAGGGCCAGCGGTGCCCACCTTCTCAAAGAAAGAGCAATTTCCATTTCCTCCGGGTTCTCAGGTCCATGGGACGACAGTGTGCGACGCCCTGCCTCCTCACTCTCGCCCACGACCCATTTTGCCAGTAGCCAAGAGAGTACGGTTCGGGGACGACATTCCTCCCCACGCACCTCTGGCCAGTCCCGTTCGGGACCCAGGGAGTTTGGTGAGGATGCCTCAGAACGCACCGCCTTCTGTGCCATCCACCCTTACTCCCTTTCGCTGCACTACCACAGGTACGTCGATTGTGCCGTTGGAGCCGCTTGCACAGCGACTGGAGGCGTGGCTCACGCTGCCCAGCCTGTCTCGCTGGCTCACGCGCACAATTCGACTCGGCTACGCGATTCAGTTCGCCAGGCGACCTCCCAAGTTCAACGGCGTTCTCGAGACGTCGGTGGCAGTCCGGAACGCCCCTGTCTTGCGCGAGGAGATTGCTGTCCTCCTGGCAAAGGATGCAATCGAGCCGGTCCCTCCAGCCGAGATGAGGCAGGGGTTTTACAGCCCTTACTTCATCGTACCCAAGAAAGGTGGTGGTCTTCGGCCAATCCTGGATCTGCGAGTCTTGAACCGGGCTTTGCACAAGCTCCCGTTCAAGATGCTGACGCACAGGCGCATGATCAAATGCATTCAGCCCCAGGATTGGTTTGCAGCGATCGACCTGAAGGACGCTTACTTTCACGTTTCGATCCTTCCGCGACACAGACCGTTTCTACGGTTTGCGTTCGAAGGTCGGGCATGGCAGTACAGGGTCCTCCCCTTCGGGCTCTCCCTGTCTCCCCGTGTGTTCACGAAGGTTGTAGAGGGCGCCCTTACCCCGTTACGGGAAGTGGGCGTCAGGATCCTCAACTACCTCGACGATTGGCTTATCCTAGCCCAATCCAGAGAGCAGTTGGGCGATCACAGGGACTTGGTGCTCCGGCACCTCAGCCAGTTGGGGCTTCGGGTCAACTGGGAAAAGAGCAAGCTCTCCCCTGTGCAGAGAATCTCTTTTCTCGGTGTGGAGTTAGACTCGGTGAGTATGACGGCACGCCTCACGGAGGAACGTGCCCAAGCAGTGCTGAACTGCCTGAGTTCCTTCAGAGGCAGGAATGTGGTACCACTGAAACAGTTTCAGAGGCTCCTGGGGCATATGGCATCCGCAGCTGCAGTCACGCCGCTCGGATTGCTTCATATGAGACCACTTCAGCACTGGCTACACTCCCGGGTCCCGAGGTGGGCATGGCGCCGCGGTACACTGCGAGTAGGTATCTCCCAGCAGTGTCGCCGCTCCCTCAGCCCCTGGACAGACCTTGCCTTTCTACGGGCCGGGGTGCCCCTAGAACAAGTGTCCCGGCATACTGTTGTCACAACAGATGCCTCCAGCACGGGCTGGGGCGCTACATGCAACGGGCAGGCAGCCTCGGGGCTCTGGACAGGGCCCCGACTGCTTTGGCACATCAACTGCCTGGAGCTGTGGGCAGTGCATTTAGCCTTGCGGCAGTTCCGGCCACTGCTGTTGGGCAAGCACGTGCTAGTCCGCACGGACAACACTGCGGCGGTCTCGTATATCAACCGGCTGGGGGGTATACGATCACACCGCATGTCACAGCTCGCCCGCCATCTCCTCCTCTGGAGTCACACGCAGTTCAAGTCACTGCGTGCTGTTCACATCCCGGGGCAGCTCAATCGTGCGGCCGACGCGCTCTCACGACAGCTCACGTTCCCCGGAGAGTGGCGACTCCATCCCGAGACGATCCGGCTGATCTGGAGTCGATTCTGGGAAGCTCAGGTAGACCTGTTTGCCTCCCCCGAGTCCTCCCACTGCCAGCTGTACTTCTCCCTGACCGAGGGCCCCCTCGGCACAGACGCACTGGCACACAGCTGGCCTCGGGCCTTACGCAAGTATGCGTTTCCCCCAGTGAGCCTACTCGCACAGACATTGTGCAAGCTCAGGGAGGACGAGGAGCAGGTCCTGCTGGTTGCGCCCCATTGGCCCACCCGGACCTGGTTTCCCGAACTCATTTCCCTCGCGACAGCACCTCCCTGGCGCATTCCTCTGAGGAAGGACCTCCTTTCTCAGGGGCTCGGCACCATATGGCACCCGCGTCCAGATCTATGGAACCTCCATGTGTGGCTCCTGGACGGGACGCGGCAGACTTGACTGGTCTACCACCGGCGGTGGTAGAGACCATCATTCAGGCTAGAGCTCCTTCAACAAGGCAAACCTACGCACTGAAATGGAGTCTGTTCGCGACCTGGTGTTCTTCTCGCCGAGAAGACCCCCGAAGATGCACGATCGGAGTAGTGCTTTCTTTCCTGCAAGAAAGGTTGGAGCGTAGGCTGTCACCCTCCACCTTGAAAGTGTATGTAGCCGCTATTGCGGCTCACCACGATGCAGTGGACGGCCGGTCCCTGGGAAAGCATGATCTCATCGTGAGGTTCCTGAAGGGGGCCAGGAGGATGAATCCCTCCAGGCCTCCCCTTGTGCCCTCTTGGGACCTCTCTATCGTCCTGGCTGGACTTCAGAGGGGCCCCTTTGAGCCGCTGGACTCAGTCGAGCTGAAGTTCCTGTCTCTTAAGACAGCGCTCCTGACCGCGCTCACTTCCATCAAACGGGTCGGGGACCTCCAGGCATTTTCGGTAAGCGAAGAGTGCCTTGTGTTCGGGCCGGTCTACTCTCACGTTGTCTTGAGACCCCGGCCTGGATACGTGCCCAAGGTTCCCACCACGCCCTTCCGCGATCAGGTGGTGAACCTGCAAGCACTGCCCTCGGAGGAGGCAGATCCAGCCTTAGCGTTGCTGTGTCCCGTAAGAGCATTGCGCATATACGTGACCCGCACCCGGAGCATCAGAAGCTCCGAGCAGCTCTTTGTCTGCCACGGAGGGCAGCAGAAAGGGAAGGCTGTCTCCAAACAGAGGTTGGCCCACTGGATAGTGGAGGCCGTCGCCTTGGCGTACCAGTCGCAAGGCGAGCCGTGCCCCCTGGGGGTGAGGGCTCACTCCACCAGGAGTGTTGCCTCCTCCCATGCGTTGGCGCACGGCGCCTCTTTGGCAGACATCTGCAGAGCTGCGGGCTGGGCGACACCGAACACCTTCGCAAGATTCTACAATCTCCGCGTTGAGCCAGTTTCTTCCCGTGTGTTGGGTAAGTGATTGGCGGGAAGAACTGGCCGGTGTCACGCTTGCTGCGCCATTCCCCCTCACCCGGGGATACGAGCGCCTTTTTCTCCCCCAGTTCAGTTCCCCGGACGGTGAACCCTGGTGGAATCCTCCAAGCACCCCCGGCAGTCAGACTGGGCGGAGCAGTCTGACGCCAGGCCCAGTACTGGTGTTAGCTCGCCCGGGTCTCCGGTCAGCCCCTGTACTGGGCTAGGTGGCCGTATGGCCTGATTCCCCTTCGGGTAATCCCATATGTGTATTCTTCCACGGTAAGGTTTCCCTCACGGTAAACCCGTGTCTTCCCTGTGACAGAGCTTCTGTCAGGTTCTGCTGGCAGCCCTCCTCCCTACTCCTAGGTAGGATCTGCCCCAGAGTCCAGTCGTATGTAGTACTGCCCCAAGCCTGGGCCAGTCCATATCAGTGTCTCCACATGTTACCTCCCTTCAGGCAGGATGTGGCCTCCGTAGCGCCCTTCTCTGGAAGGCTCGCTTCCCTGCCGTTACGACAAGCTGTAAACAACAAATAGGAAAGACCTGAAGCTGTCTTTCACTGAAGGTCGAAATCCCTTCCGATTCCGTGGGGAAAGGAACAGCGGCTTGGCTATCTCCAGCAGCGATGTACTCAGTGGTCCCGGTGGGCACCAAGGTTAGCGAATTTGCACTGGAGCGGTAGGAAGGTTGCAACCTCTTGCATGGCATTTGTCTGTCACGCACTCGCTTGTCAACATCTGCATGCCACAAGGTTGTGACGGGGTTCAGCTTGTGGCGCTTTCCATAGGACCCCTATGTCGTCACGACATAACTCGTAGTGACCGACAGATAGGGAACGTCTAGGTTACGTACGTAACCCCCGTTCCCTGATGGAGGGAACGGAGACGTTATGTCCCCATGCCACAATCTTGAACCATCGCTGGTTGCCAGGGACTCGTCTCGGCTCCTCAGCGTAAAACCTAATGAGTGGATGCACCTGTCGCCCTTTTATACCCGTATGCACGGGGAGTGGCTCAGGTATGCAAAATCCACTAGCCAATTTCATTGGCGTTTTCTCTTAGTCAGAGATGTTCGGGGCTTCCAAGTAAATCCCCTATGTCGTCACGACATAACGTCTCCGTTCCCTCCATCAGGGAACGGGGGTTACGTACGTAACCTAGACGTTCTTCCATACAAACAGTATCTGAATCTTTACCATGGCCTTTCAACAAATCATAGAGAGGCTGAGCAATCGAGGCATAGTCTTCAATCCAAGGTCTACAATAACCTGTTGTTCCTAAAAATGAGCGGAGTGTTTTAATGGTATTAGGCGGAGGTATGGCTTTGACTGAAGCCGCTCGATCCTGTGTAATGGATCTATTTCCTGCACCAATTGTTTGACCCAGAAATGTGACTTGCTTTTTAGCGATTTGAGCTTTGTGAAAGCTGCATTTGTGTCCTTTTTTATGCAAATAGTCCAACAATGATGCCAATTCAGTTTGATGTACCTCATGATCTGTTGAGGCAATCAAAATATCATCGACATATTGGATCATAGTGGACTGTTTTACCGGACATTCTGGGTCACACAAATCACGTCTGACAGCCTGATGATATATGGTTGGGGAGTTTTGAAATCCCTGTGGCAATCGTGTACTGTTAATGTACATTTCATGCTGTTTTTTTTTTCATCTTGCATATTTAACCCTTTAAACCCCACAGCAAGTGTTAGAGTAACACTGAAGCAGTGAAGTTAATGAGATAATTCTGTGATTAATTAAGTGATGATTGTGCATTATTGATGAACAGCTGGTGTAAACAAGCAGAATTACTGAATGAATGAGAAACACAAGAACTACAACTGACTTCAGCCACAGCCTTAGATGAAATCAACGGAAATAAAAGAAGACATTAAATCTCTCAAGATCTGATTAAACAACTCCTGAAACAGCATCGCCAGCTTCAATTATTACCAGACTGCCTTTATTTCTGTCAGACGTCTACAGAAGATCTTATTGAGAGTTACAGAGGCTTAGCTTTTTTGTTCGGGTTTTTTTTTTCACTACCATGATGGAGATCAGTGTTTACTTTAGTTGGGCTCTTAAATCTTGATTTTTAACATAAATTTTTATTTGACTGCTGTAACGATGCGTTTTTGAAACATGTTTGTTATGGCAAACAAGAGTAAAAGAAAAAACATCTGTTATTGTTGTTGGAGGATTGTATTTACAATCATTTAATGTCTTCTGTTTCACTGATTTTATCCGGTGTCCCTTCTCTTACTGAATATTGATACTAGAGCAAAATAACAAGCACCCCTGAGCAATCAGTTTATGAAAGACCGTTCAAACACAATTTAAACAAACAAAAAAGCTTTGTGAATTAGACACACACATCAAGAATCAGTATATGATTCTCAACTATAATGACAAAACACAAAATTAAATAAACAGATCAGTTTTGAACATCACAAAACACGCTACTAAAACTCAACACAAAAACAAAAGCACATAGTAAGAATTCAAGTAAATCAGAGGACAATTCAGTGGCATCATTTATTCATGTTGCAATGCATGCTGGGAGTCATGGGTGAGTTTTGTCCTGTGCTTCATATTCATATGCTGAATATTGATGTCTCTCTTTGAGTGTAAATAACATAGAAGTTCAAAATGTTTTAAACCTAAACTGTTAATAGCTTTTTTTTCTGGTTGTTACAACACTGACAGACATTACACTTTAAGTCATGGAAATTATTTATATATATATATATATATAATTAACATATATAAAACAACACTCTAATAATTATATCCTGAATGAGTCCAGTACGTGAAACTGTAACTAGTCTAATAGATATTTGTGAAAATTAAAAATAGACAACATCACCTGACCAACCTTAAAATTTTTATCATAACTAATGTGTCATAAGGACACAATCATAGCTATTGAACACAAATCTAATGTTCAAAAGTCAAGGGTCAGGAACCTAACTAAAGTCAACACTGATCTCCACAATGGTAACGTCAAACGAAACAACAAAACATCATCATCTAAACCTCTGTTCATTCTCAATAAGACCGTCTGTAGACATCTGACAGAAATAAAGGCACTCTGGTTAGTAAAGCGTGAAGCTGGTAAAGCAGTTTGTTGAGTTGTTTTAATCTTCGGTTGGTTTCATCTAAGGCTGTGGCTGAAGTCAGTTGTAGTTCTTGTGTTTGTCTTGTTTCTCTTTTCATCAGTGATTCTGCTCATTAACAGCAGCTGTTCATCAGTGTCTGAATTCACTCATTAGTGTTCATTCTCTCTGTCAGGTGGACTATATTAGTAAACTCATGTAGGGAATAGTGAATGAGGGTGTAGGGTGTGATTTGAAGCACAGCCTCTGAATGTCGACTGAACGCTGTTAATTCACGATATATAGCAGCAGGCTACTTTCTCGAAAATGACAAATATTACCCAGAATGCACTGTTTTAATGGAAAAAAGCATGTTACTGTCAAATTGTGGCCGTTTTTTTACAGTGATTTTTAACAGTGTAGGATAAAACGATGTAATATTCGTTCATGCAGAATAAGACATTAAAATGTGCTTTACAAGTACCAATGAAGAGTCAATATGTTAGTAACATGCATGCTAATAATTAATAGTGAGAATTGTTCAATGAAAGTGCTACAGTATATTATTTTAAATAATATTATTAAGGTTTATTAAGTTTTTGATTGCAATGCTGTGGACAGCGGATAATTTTTTGACATGTTGAGAGTCAAGTCTTTTTTGTTCAGCTATCATAGAGATTAACCTGACCAGTGCAGATTTAATTAATTATCAGATCGATGTGTTCTGCATTATAATATAATAATCTACAGACAAGAGTGTTTGAGATGATTCACATCCATCAGCAGCTGCAGTATCTCTCAGCTGTATCAGTGCAGTCACTGTGACTCTGACTGACGGAGGTTTTTGTACGACTCTTTATCACTGTGTGAACACATATTTACTGTTGATCACATGGAAACTCTGACAGTAATAATCTCCTGTATCTTCAGTCTGGACTCCACTGATGGTCAGAGTGAAATCACTGCCAGATCCACTGCCACTGAATCTAGATGATGTCCCAGTGTAACGGTTTGATATAAGATATATCAGGAGTTTAGGAGCTTCTCCAGGTTTCTGTAAGTACCAGTGTAAGTAACTACCACCAAGCACGCTACTGCTGGTTTTACAGTTTATTCTGACTTCTTGTCATTGAGCTGCTGGTATTAATGGTGGACTCTGAGTTACAGTGATCTGTCCTCTACACTCTAACAGAAAGGAGCAAAGGATAATAATGAAAAATTATATATATTTCACATTTTGAAACAATTGTCTTAATGAAAGTTTTACTACAAACCTTGAGCAAACAGTGTGAGAGTCCAGATGAAGATGATGATGTTGTTCATTGTAGTTGTTGTGTCTTGTGTGATGATGAAGATTGTGTTCTGGTCTCAGTCATGAAGTGTTAAACACACAGCACTATAAACACTCAGAGCACTGAAGCATGTGCTGACGATGCAAACAAGTGGGCAGGATTTACAACAGCTTGTGCTGCTAACAAACCTATATTAACTATTGTCATGTCATCCATGCAGCTGGTTTTGTTTTAATGTGTTGGTTTATGTGGAAATATGAGCCGCGACAAGAGGATCTTTTTCATGGAGGTTACTGAACTTCTTGAACAATGTAGTTACACGGTGCACTCAACAGTACAAGCTGCAGATACACACAGTTTGTATGTCGTTGTTGTCGTTGATCGATGCTCTTGCTCCGGCACAGAATGGCAGATTTTCTAACCGTGTGATGAGCATGCGAGCAACCTCCAAAATACTTTAATGAAAGACAATTTTACTAAAGATTGATCAGTGTGCACGAGAAATGTTTGATTTTGTGATCCATGAGGATTGAGCTGCAAATGAAGAACAAAAGATGTCAAAGGTCACCTCAGAGGTCACAGATCATCAAATATATTTCTATAAAAAGAGTTATATCAGCACATGACAACAGAATAAATGAGAAATATAGGATATAGCGTCAAACTGAATTATGTCTATTGAAAATGAGAGGACAAAACTTCATCTGGTTATGAAAAGTGCATTGTTCTTCAAGCAATGACATCATTTCAAAAGGATTTTGTGCAAAAGTGTTTGTTATTCCTTTAAAAAAATATATATAATAATAATAATAATTACTAAAACTAAATGAGTGAGTGTGTGAGAGAGACAGCACACACAAAGTAACTCTCAGAAATGTATAGATGCATACTGCGGTAGAAAAATAATTAAAAGAGATTTACAAAATATGGTTTAGGTAAGCAACATTAGAGGGCCATGATGTTTCCCTGAATAACAATATCAGCACGACTGCAATGTGACACTGATTTTATACAATAGTATTTCAATAAACAAGAGGTTGAAATTAAGTGACTTAGATTTTAGACAAAATATTGACTGTTTTTGCTCAATTTCGCTGACGAAAATTGTTTTGATCAAAGCCACAGCAGAACTGTTGTGTCTCTGAGCAACACACAGCGGTGTTTCATTTCTGAATGAATCCACGTGTTTGAATGAATCGAGTGAGTCAATGATTCAGTGACTCGTTCATAATAACAGCCAATCGACTCGTTTCTGAATGAATCCACGTGTTTGAATGAATCGAGTGAATGAATAAATAAATGACTCACTCATTAAAACAGGCATTTGCTGCCGCCCTACTGGTGGTTTAGTCATATTTAAAAGTATCATATCATTTTTTTCAACATGTATTTGTATGTTTAAAAACATATGTAACACGTTAATCTTATACAATTATTTATGAATTTGAAATTTTTCAGTGTAAATGCATTTTTGGAACCTCAGCTTCATCAAACTGTGTAAATGCATCTAATACCACTTCAGATGCAGCTTCTGTTTCCTCAGCAGTGGAAAGATAGAGTTTGTTAATACTAATTTCATTTTGAATGGTAACAACTCTACAGTTTCTTATGATTCTAACTGAATTAATTGAAACAAAGTAAGACTCTGATGTGAAAGATGACACATTTAATAAGGTTAGGGGAAAGAAATGTCATTTGTTTTGTTACATAAAGCAACTCATTTGAAGTTAACTATATCTTCTTCTTTCCAGTAACAGAGCACTTTATTTTGAGAGTTGTTTAAGTGAGAAAAAAAATCTGCAAATTAGTCCAGATTGGGGGAATTGTAGTTTTTAATAATTTATTGTATTATGTAAATTATTTTTTGTTGATATTTGCATAGATTTTTGTTTCTATATGCTGTCAGTTGTAGTTCTTAGAAAGAAAACCGGAATCAACAAAAATCGGTATCGGCAGGTCACACTTAAAAAAATCGGAAATCGGAATCGGCCAAGAAAATTGCAATCAGTGCATCTCTATAATCCAACAATAACAAATAACAACAATAATGCGCTTACCTCCGTGTCGCTCTAATTTCACACAGACCTAGAGGAAGTCTTTTGTTAAGTTCATATTGAACATAATACTGAACTTTGCTCAGTCAAAACTCAAAACTAACCAGCAGCTTTCGAGGATCTGGGCCGTTTAACAGATAAAAGAAAGGATCGTATATAAATAGATTTTGATTAAATAATTTAACTGTGCTCTGATTTCAGAGATGCAGTGATAGAGCCTTCCTCTCATCTATCCCTCAACATGTGTAATTCATGTTTTGAGAGTTAAAACACTCTCCACTCTTTACCATCTAACTTATTTAAGCATCATGATCATCACTCATACAGTTATACATTCAAATCAGATCCATTATCGCGTTAAAAACCCGTCGCTCATCAATCATCACATCTGTCTGCTGATCGTGATTGACTAAAAGTGCAGCAGCGAAGACAACATCAGCACCAGTCGTGTTTGCAGTGTGTGTGTGTGTGTGTGTGTGTGTGTGTGTGTGTGTGTGTGTGTTTATGTGTGTGTGTGTGCGTTTAGTAATGTCGTGATGACTGAATGCATACTTGGGCTTGTATGATAACCAATTAGCCTATATAATTTATATGTTTGGAAACCTCCAAACTGACCCCAAACCTGACCAAATTTTGTCCACCCGCCCAAACCAGTATTCACCGCACAATCAAATTCAAAACCGCCCAATCTGGCAACATTGAAGAATTCTGTTTACACTGACTACAGTTTATCGGTGGAACATACCAACTACACAAACTGTGTGGGGGGGAATCTAAACTGAACCACTCACTATATAGGCAACTACAATCAAGGCGTCGCTGAAAATTAGTGTGTGAGTTTGTTACAGAATGCTGTTGTCACTGCTGCAATCTTCCATATAAATAATTATTCGAAAAAATATAATTTCCTTGCCTTTCCAGTGTAGGCCCTGGGCTTCAGCCCCTTGAAGCCCGTACAGTAATGCGCCCCTGATCGTGACCAAAACACATAATAAATGAAAGATCAGTGAAATATTACGGCAGAGCTCTTTTTATCCATCTTTTGAACATTTCAGTTATGCCATGATATGATCATTATTGAATATAATCATCAAAACAGAACTTTCTGAAAAAAAAAAAACACTGAAGCGTGTAAACGGCTGAACAATACAAAGAAACAGAAGAGTTTATTGTCACTTCTTTGAGTATGACTTGTATTTTCAGCAGCTGAGGGTTTGTATTTCAGACTCTGTAGAATTGAAAGACTGCTTTATCACAGGAAAACTAATTCATTTAAATTAACCAATGATTAAAAGTTTTGCATCAGTGTTTGAATATATGTATTATAATTTGCACAAACATTAGAATTTTTTGAATTCTCAGAATTAAATATGCTTATTTTAATGCTTAATCATAGTTTACTTTCTTTTTTATAATACATTAGAAGTTTATACATTGTAAGAATACACTTAGACACACAATAACATTGACACATCTAGCTATAATGTATCAATGCGATTGCAGCGTTGCAGCGGGCCTAAACATTGTTATACAGTAATTATACATTAAAACCTATAAAACCTGAATCATTTTGAAATCTTCTTACACAAAGTACACATAAAATATACTTTAAGTAAGAGTAAAATTGGAAAGAAATATACACAAAAACTTAATGTAAAGTATGATTGTGTTAAGAATATGATTTAAAACATAAATTTATTAGCATGGTTTTTAGAAATATATTAAATATTCACATATTAAATATTTAATATATTTGAATACACTTCAAATAAGCATGTTATGGATATAAATGTACAATTGTACTTTAAGTACATTTTGAATACATTAAAAGTAAGTATTTTCCACCTGCAGAAAAACCCAATACATTTCAAAGGGATAATGTATATGAACATGTGTCAGAATGTATTTTTTTATGGATCACATATTACAGCTAAAACATGATGATCATATTAATACACTGACTTGTTTTCTTCAGGAATATAATATTTCTGTTATAATGATATTGTGTGATTAGTGTTTGTGTTGATCAGTGTTGTGTGTGATTGTGTTGTAGAGCAGCTGCAGTATCTCTCAGCTGTATCAGTGCAGTCACTGTGACTCTGACTGACGGAGGTTTTTGTACGACTCTTTATCACTGTGTGAACACTCTTTTACTGTTGATATAGTGATAACTCTGACAGTAATAATCTCCTGTATCTTCAGTCTGGACTCCACTGATGGTCAGAGTGAAATCTTTTCCAGTACTTACTGTTCCACTGCCACTGAATCTAGATTGAGTTCCTGACTGGAGGGTGTTTATGTTATAAATGAGGAGTTTAGGAGCTTCTCCAGGTTTCTGCTGATACCAGGCTAAGAGGCTGCTGTATATTCCTACATCTATATTACACTCTATTGTAGCTGTTTGACCGAGCTGGACAGTTTTAACTTTAGGTTGAGTTAGAGTGATTCCTCTGGATTCTGAAGAAGAGAAAATAAAAAAGACAATTTGTGTTTAAAAACACTACATCATTTACTTTTACAAGAACAGCAACACCAGTGTCAAATTCGTTATATCGCACCTTGAATAAGTACTGCAACGGTCCAGATGAGGACAATGATGTTGTTCATTGTAGTTGTTTTGTCTTGTGTGATGATGAAGATTGTGTTCTGTTCTCAGTCATGAAGTGTTAAACACACAGCACTATAAACACTCAGAGCACTGAAGCATGTGCTGACGATGCAAACAAGTGGGCAGGATTTACAACAGCTCGTGCTGCTACCAAAATATTAAAAACTTTATATATAATATTTTACTTTCAGAGTAATGTTTTGAACCAGTTAGTGATAATTACACGTTGATTCATTGTAAAATATTTATTTTTGTTTATGATTTGCTGGCTGATATGACATTAGTCTATATGACTTTATATTGACATCTATCAGTGTGGATGCAGCATTTTCAGTTTTCAGTGCTGCTGTAGAAATATCATATTCACAATCATGCATGATGAATTTATTTATTAAGTTAATGTATCTGAGTGTTTCCAAGATAAAGTGAGAAGTTTTAATTTGGTCTTGTGATCTCAAGATGGTGGCCACCATATGCAGGGACCAACATTATGCTTAGTCTTCATGTCATTAGTGTAGATCATTTTAAACATATTAGTCAAAAGCACTAATCATTTACTTATTAATAAAATTACATATTAATATCTAAAAATCATTTTTACTGTATTTAGATTAAATCAGGAAAAGTTGATTTCATGTCCATTAGTCTTTTCAGGTATTGAATCAGTGTTGACATGTCACAATAAGGGATATCTTTTCATGTGGCCTTTTTTTCCACATGACTGCATAAAGATTGCCAGGACTCTGTTTCAAGTGAGTCTGGAATTAATCATTAAAGTCTGAAATGATCAGAATTACTGATTCATTTTTCAGAAGCTGCAGGTTTTTCTGTGAATCATGATGATTGAGCGCATATGAATAACAGAAACATTATGATAAACTCCACAACATCATCAATGATAAAAGAGGTCAAAGGTCACCTCAGAGGTCAGAGCTCATCACATTTATTTATATTACATTTATTTTACATTAAATTTATTGTAAAAAAACATTATATTTATTGTAATATCAGCACATGACAAAGGATTTTGTGTGAAAGTGTTTTCTTGTAACTTTTTAATAAATCATTTTGTCAAACTAAATGGCCAAGTGTGTCATCTGCGGCGTTTCTGCTGTCAGTGTGTTGAAGTGTTGTTTCTGGAGTTTGTGTTCACTCGAGTGGAATAGAGGTTTTTGTACGACCGCTTCATTAGATTGTGTCACTGTGGTGGACTTTCGGTGGAGGAACTAAACTGATGCTCGGTAAGTCTCTATTTTAATTCTCCACTGCAAACATACAATTTATTTACTTATTTTTTACTGAAATATTTATTACAGGATTATTTTTCTTTCATTCATTTAAACTCTGTGTTCATACAATCTTCTAAAGTAGATATACAAGAATAAATAGTTATGATATCAGAATGTTAATGCAGCTATACTTCCTGTAGTTCATTCAGTAATTTTGAATCTAGTTTGCTATTGTTGTTCTTATAATTCAGTGCTTTTTAATACAACAACAATTTATAGAAAATATGCACATTTATAAATTCAGTTGATTCAGTTATTTTCTAATTATGAACATCATCAATGTGATATCATTTGTAGTCACAACATATCTGTTTAAAATTGAGTTACAAAGAATTGAAAAGTTGAAAAATATCTCACAGAAAAACAAACAAACAACAAAAAAAACGTTATTTTAGGGATATAAAACCTACAGGAATGTAAGCAGTTGGTGTGTTGTATGTTTAGTTTCATTCATGAGGTTGAATTGAAGAATTTAAATATATAGTGATTGTGTAACTTGTATATTGTACATCTGTAGTGATGTTGAATGTGATGAATGATGAGATTGTTGTGATTTTGACTGCACTCCTCGTGTCTGCTGCTGAAAGTCGTGTTGAAATGCTGTGAATGCTGCAGGGCAGAAGAGTGCTGGAGCTGCTGTGTGTTTTCTGTGTGTTTGTGAATGTGTTGTGTTTGTCTCCTGCAGCTGGTCCCACAGTGAAGCCTTCAGTGTCTCTGCTGCCGCCCTCTTCTCTGCAGATCTCTGGAGAATCAGCCGCACTGCTCTGCCTGCTCAGCTCTTACTCTCCACAGGGGGCGCTGGTGAGCTGGACACTGGATGGCTCAGAGGTCACCGAGGGGGTTGTGACCAGCGCAGAGAGCGAGCAGGACGGCCGCTACAGCCGCAGTAGCGTCCTGACCCTCAGCAAAGCACGCTGGGAAGCGGGAGAGCTGTACGTCTGCAGAGTAACACATGCTGAAGCTCCTCATGAGGTCTCGTTCCACAAGAGTCGCTGTTAGTCGCTCGCAGTGCTGATGTTTCACCAGTGAGCGCTGCTCTCTCCTGAAGATGAGTCGTATCTGAGTGTCCAGTGTCAGGCAGGATTCACATTAGTCTAGTGCTGCAGCTGTAGTCATTTACAACTCAATACTGAAAGAGAGCTCTAGTGTCAAAGCACTGGCTGATCTTTCAATCTGCTGTGTTTGCTGCAACATTCAATAAAGCTTCTCAACAAACTCCATTTGTGTCTGACAACATCATTCAACTAACAGATGACGATGCATGTAGTGTTTGTTCAGGTGTTTTCAGTAAATCTAGTCAAATAAAGCTCTTGGGGTTTGAACATGGTCTCTGGAGACAGAGCTGCTCTATTCTGAGAGGATCACAATCACTCCACCCTGACAATGCAAATGATTTTCAGCCCACACTCCCAGAGTCACTGTTTGATTGGTTACATGATCTGGACTGAAACACACCAGTTTCACTTCTGCTGTAGTCCAGCAGCCCAGGTGCAAAGGAAATACATTTAAATTATGCTTTTTTTGGACATGGTATATTTAAATTATGCTATACTAAATTCATATTAAATGTATTATTTTGAAACAATAAATATATTAAGCAAAAGTTTATGTGGGGTGTAAATATACTCATCTAATTTGCATATTATGATGCCATCAGGGAGTGGACCTCTTCATTTTCATAATATTCAGGAAATAGTAGATATTGAATTGATGTTTGAACTAATTAGCATGTTTTTTTTTTATTATTATTTTTATCCTCATTACAAATGATCAGAAAAGAGGAAACAAACAATAAAACAGGAGAAAGTACAAAATTATTACTACATTACTATACTATACACTAAAACGCATGTGAACAGTAGCCTACTTTTTTATCAGTTCATCAGTAATATTCAGGAAATAATACAAATTGAATGGTTGTTTGAACTTATTTTCATGTTTTTTTTTTGTCTTTTTATCCTCATTACAAATGATCAGGAAAAGAGGAAATAACTGTAAAACAGGAGAAAGTAGTAAATTATTACTATATTACTGTGCCATAGTAAAATACATGTGCCTATTTGTTGATCAGTTGACCAGCTATCTCCCCAATCAGGTGTCTAGGTATCAGTTTATAGTTCTTGAGAATATGGTAGCTCTTATTGCATGGCACAGCGCACAGACCTAACGTTACCAACACTGACTGCACCTGTACTTTCTGCCAGCGGCACTCTGAGCTCGATCAGAAAGAAAGAGGCAATCTGGGGCGATCATCAGCAATGCAGAGCCTCTCTTATGGACACTAAGACCATGTTCACCCCTGCCACCTCCATCCCCATTGGGCAAAGGGCCAAAATGATCACTTGTTTGTGCTTTGTGAACACTCTCACCATGCCCGGCGACCAGTGGCGGCTGCTGATCTTTTAAAGAGGGGAAGCTCATTTTCGGCCTAAATCATAAAAATTGTCCATTTATTTATATGTAAATTCTGCCCTACGTTCCTTTTCAAGAAAATGCTCTGTAACCCTGTCGTACCAACTAGGCGTCTTTTCCAGTGACTTGACCAGTGTCCTCTCAATGGCCAGCAGAGCTAGGCTGCTTAAACGGCCTTGGCCCATTGTGTTACGGGTGTAGGACTTGAGCCGCTTTAAACAGGAGAAGCTCCTTTCTACACCTGCTGTGCAGTTTGCTAGCTGGCTAGTTCAGACTATATGAATTAATGAACAAACGATCTAATATATATATATATATTTAACTCAACGGGAGGAAATGTGGGAATTATGTTAAACTGAAACAATGAATGTGGTGTGAAATTGTGTGAAATATACGATGAAGGTTGCAGCAGTTTGTCTTTCGACTACACATGCAAAATCCGCGATGGGACTGAGTTGGAAATGGAGACACAGAGTGATACGCGTCATAATCTGAAGACCACGCCCACGCCCACACCAACCGTCTCTTTGCATTGCGAGAAGCTGCCGCCTCCTTGTCATAAAAAAAAAAAAAAAAAAAAAATGTCTAAAAGCTGATATGTGACAATGTGTATAGCAAACAAGCTAAAAAATAACAATAAATACGTTTTTATAAGCTGTCGACCCCAAAAAACTAGCGTTTTAGGACATAAAAGTGGATTAAAAAGAGATGACAGACCCTCCAATCATCACGCAGACGCTCGGAGTCCGGGCCAGCCCACTCCTCCATTCATCCCAGAGACGCTGAGCGTCCGTGGGCGGGACATAATCGCAGCATTATCCAATGACCGTCTTGTTTCTGAGCACTGAAAAAAACTGTTTAAAGCAGCCCCATTGAAGTCAATGGACGCTGGGCTTCAACAGAGTAATGCACTGTACGCTACGGGAATGAATGAGAAGGAAATCGAGTCAGCCGACCTAAGTAGCTGATTCTGAACGAAACTGTTTTCGTTCGAGATGAACGTGTTTAACGCATTTTTAGTCAATAAAATGTTAACATAATAGTACATATATTTGACCATTCATTTTTTGACAATTATAGGGGAAGCTGAGCTTCCCTTGCAGTCTTAAAGAAATCGCGGCTGCCGGCGACACCATTGCGCAGCAGAGATGTACCGGGAGAAGCGCGAGCATTAGACGGCCGATTGTCATTTCCAAAACTCAAATATTCCCCTTCAGAGTCAGACTCGGCGAATAACATTTGCAACACATCCTCACAGTACAACTTTTTATTAGTCATTTGGCGATTTTCTCTCACAAATCTCACAATTTACTCACACGCTATGAACTGAATTGCTTCCGCATCAATGACATGATAGCTCACTTGCCCTGCTATTTCCTCGAACACTTTGAATAGGAACATGACGTCATTTTGAATTTGATAATCGGGTGACGTTTCACTGCAAATATTATTATTATTATTATTGTTATCACTTAGATTATGGCCATTTGACTTAGAGCAGTGTCCAGTGTTTCCCATTAATTGATTTATTTGTGGTGCTGTACCGACAAAACATGCTACCTATCAGATTGTGCTACCAATAATATATTTGTGTTGTTTTAAGGGTAAGTTTAGGGTAAGGGTATGTGTGGACGGGTAGGGGTATGTGTGGATGGGTAGGGTTAGGGTAAGGGTATGTGTGGACGGGTAGGGTTAGGGTAAGGGTATGTGTGGACGGGTAGGTATGGACATAAAAAAAGCCACATGAATGAGATGCTGGTAGGACAATCAGATAGGTAGCATTTTTCGCTATCGATTTGTGCTACCCATCTTTTTTAATGGGCGGTAGCACAAATCGTCAGAACAGCGCCCGTCACAATATCAAAACTGACCGCCACAAATAGATTTTCACTTGGTTGAAGAAACTGTGCACGACACGTTTCAAAATTGAAATGCAGCACGGGTGTTTCATATGAATGTATTTTTGAAAAGAACCGTTATGTCTGCTTTGGAAGTCTGTCCACTAAACAAAAAATAAATGACAAAGTGGTGTCACTGGATAGCAAGTGGGGGCAATCTGTCAAGAAAAGCAGAAATGTTGGGCGCATAATTGATTCTGCCCGTATTGCAGTAAGTAAAATGCAAATTTTTCATAAGTGTTATTTGAAGTGTAACTGAAAGCCCATGTTTGTCACATAGTGAATATCATAGACTATTAGCTGTATTATGTGGCCTTTATAAACTTAGTCTTATTTCATATACGGAAGACTCTTTGTCTTAAGATTTTGCTAAAGAGAAACAATAAGTTGTGTTCTCTGTCAAATAATGAGTCAGTCATGTTGGCAATGGTAGAAACTGAAAGAATACTGGCCTTATCTGAACTTTGATTGTATAAAAAACAAGATTAAATTTAAACTCCATTAAATGACCTTACAATTAAATTGCTTTATACAGTACTGATGTATCTAATGATTCTAATGTGAACTAATGTGTAGTAACTGCTTTTGTTCATTTCAGGTGCGGAAACTTGAGGCAGTGGGTTACAAGCCCATTTTATTTATTGGAAAACAAAATAAAAAAGGCTTCAAATAAGTGAGTTGCAGACATAATTACCCATCTGCACCCCACTCCTGTCACAATACATTTTTTGGAGAAGATGCGAAGGGCTTATGAATTTATCTTGACTAAGGGTAAGAGCAAGATTTGTGTTCAGAAATAATAATTATTATTTAAAATACATATATTTTTCTTTGTTAATATAATGCAGATTTTAAATGAATGTAAACTTGTATTAAAGCAACAACCACAGCACAGCAGCTGGACAGTGACATCCCCATAGCAGAGCAGGACAACAGCCCCAGTCAGGAGCAGTGCAGTGGTTCCATTTTGGAGCCGGAGAGCCTCACTGTGGAGCAGCCGGAGAGCTTCACCAAGGACCTGCCAGAGAGCCTCACTGTGGAGCAGCCGGAGGAGAGCTTCACCGAGGACCTGCCAGAGAGCCTCACTGTGGAGCAGCCAGAGGAGAGCTTCACTGAGGACCTGCCAGAGAGCCTCACTGTGGAGCAGCCGGAGGAGAGCTTCACCAAGGACCTGCCAGAGAGCCTCACTGTGGAGCAGCCGGAGGAGAGCTTCACCGAGGACCTGCCAGAGAGCCTCACTGTGGAGCAGCCGGAGGAGCAGCCGGAGGAGCAGCCGGAGGAGAGCTTCACCGAGGACCTGCCAGAGAGCCTCATTGTGGAGCAGCCGGAGGAGGGCTTCACCGAGGACCTGCCAGAGAGCCTCACTGGGGAGCAGCCGGAGGAGAGCTTCACCGAGGACCTGCCAGAGAGCCTCATTGTGGAGCAGCCGGAGGAGAGCTTCACCGAGGACCTGCCAGAGAGCCTCACTGTGGAGCAGCCGGAGGAGCAGCCGGAGGAGAGCTTCACCGAGGACCTGCCAGAGAGCCTCATTGTGGAGCAGCCGGAGGAGAGCTTCACCGAGGACCTGCCAGAGAGCCTCACTGTGGAGCAGCCGGAGGAGAGCTTCACCGAGGACCTGCCAGAGAGCCTCACTGTGGAGCAGCCGGAGGAGAGCTTCACCGAGGACCTGCCAGAGAGCCTCATTGTGGAGCAGCCGGAGGAGAGCTTCACCGAGGACCTGCCAGAGAGCCTCACTGTGGAGCAGCCGGAGGAGAGCTTCACCGAGGACCTGCCAGAGAGCCTCACTGTGGAGCAGCCGGAGGAGAGCTTCACCGAGGACCTGCCAGAGAGCCTCACTGTGGAGCAGCCGGAGGAGAGCTTCACCGAGGACCTGCCAGAGAGCCTCACCATGAAACAGGAGAGCCTCACTGAGGAGCAGCCGAAGAATCTCACAAAGGAGTCCGAGACTGTATTTATACTCAACCTTGTTTCTCTGTCTTCCCCACACTCTCCAACTTCTCTCTCTCTTCCATCTTCTACTACTTTTACAGCTGTTCTTCCTCCACAGTCTTCTCCTCCTCCACCTCCACTGCCATGCTCTAAGTCTTTGCGACAGAGGAAGAAAAGGACAAAAACCTCAATCTGTTCACCAGCACCTTCTGCCACCTCTGTCTCTACTCCATCTCTTATCCCCACAGATCTCTCCCTTCCACAGTCTTGTCCTCCGCCTGCTCCCACTTCCATCTCCCAGTCCTTGAGTCAGGAGGGGCCAAATGTGAAGAAGAAAAGAAAGGGTAAGTTTTGTTTCGCCGTGGTATACATTAATACACTCTATTAATACATTTGCTCTCAGACAAAGTTGACTTGAGGCAAATTAAATTAATTCGGGTCATTGGTAGCCATAGCCAATACACAGTATTTTGTTCTTTAGATATTTAGCTGTGTTTAATTGGAAATTATCCAAGGGCTTTGGTTAATGTCAATCACTGACTTAAAGGTGCAGTAGTAGATCTTGGAAAATACTAACTTTAGCCTGTTAGCACTGAAAGCGAACGTACCACCCTCCCTGCAAATCACCGTCCAAAGCCACGCACCCCGAACACATGAACGCACACAGATCAGACGATCAGAGACAACATTACTATAATACATCACATGTCATTAACCGGTGAGAAAGCTTCATAGTACAGTTAGTAAAAGTACTGCAAAACCAGGAAGGAAGATCAGGTTATTTGCTTGCCATTCTCGCTCTGTCTGCGTTGCGTACGTGAACGTGCTGATGACGTATCCTCTCTGCGCAAAACGGGTGCACAGAGGTATGCAAAAACATGTTGACAGGCAGGTAGGAAATCCGATAGATGCTTGGAACGAGCATTTTGATTGGATGTACATTTCTTTGGCCTACGCCTTCCACAAAATATATAAATACATATTAAATACATTTAGACCACTTAACTTATTGATTGCTATTGGGTTGTGAAGATACTTTTTTATATATTTGTGAAGACAATCACCTATTGCACCTTTAAGCTAGGAGGGCTTTTGGATACTCAGCCCAGTACATTTAGCTTGATCCACAAAAAGCAAGGACAAAGTCACTTGGACACAAGTGGACAGGACCACAGATCAACTCACAAGTGAAATGACAACTACTAACTTGAGATTCAACTACAAAGCATGACACTCATTGCTTAATAAACTTTCCTTGTTTTTTATCATTAAGGTTGCCGAAAATGTAGTAGGCAGAAGATCTTCCTATTTGATAAAATATCTGGGGAAAGAATACATGAGGTAAAATGTCTTTTATTAGGCTACTTGCTTGTCTTGGTGATTGATTCTGGCCTTTAAAATAATAAAACAATATGGTATGCCCTATCCAGTAATTGCTTAAATAGCTCAAATAATAATGTGTGTGTGTGTGTGTGTGTGTGTGTGTGTGTGTGTGTGTGTGTGTGTGTGTGTGTGTGTGTGTGTAGGGAAAAGCAGAATTGAAAGTCCACTGGTTGCCTTGCACTGTGTGGTAAGCCGTGTTTTATTAACTCTTTCATTCCATTATAATGCTAAGGAGTCTATTCCATAACCAATATGATGTAGGCAAAGTTAAAATGGTGTCTTGTAAGCAGCATAGAAGTTTCTGTTATTGATATCTGTGGCAAGAGAAAGGGTGATGGTCAGTAGTCTGGACTGAAACTCAGAGAGTGTGAGTGAATTGAAAATTATTAAAAGAAAATGCTATTATTTTTTATTGACAAAGAAGAATAATCTACCTCCTTGTGTGGATTTAGATATCCAGTGATTAGTTAGAGCCCAACATTTTGTAATTGAAGTGGACACAATGGATTGTGGGAGCTGGACAATTCAGTGCTTTCTAAGTAATTCATATAATTTTAAAAATAGTTGGCAGGCAGCCAGTGTATTGACAATAAAATGGGGCTGATGTGACCATATTTCTGGTTTTAATTAAGTACTCAAGTACTACATACACAACTAGCTGAAGCTTAATTATTGAGCGGGACATTAACCGAGGACATTTACCCAGTAATGCATTAGTAGCCAATCATGAACGCATAAAATAATTTTCAGCATCTGAAACATTAATCTTGTCATAATTTAGCAATATTTCTATGATGGAAAATTCTGTTCTACATGTGATTTTTAATGGACTGATTGCAGTCAAATGAGATCTGTGGTATAAATTGTACTAGATTTAACAATACATCCATCAAGACACAAATTAATAAACGTGCATCTTATTTTTTGAGTTTTTTGTCCAATAATTGGTTCCAGTAGTGTCTTGCAATAATGACTAAAACAGTGACAGTTGTGGTGATAAAATGCATGAGGTAGATTAGGGCAATGAGAAAGAGAAGTGCAGTATTATATATGAAGAAGGGCAGAACAATGGTGTATGGCAGTAGGAGCAAGATCCAGTCACTATCCTTATCCCTGAGTCTGTAGAACTGGCAGATCTGCTTGGAATGCAACATGAAAACATGCTGACATTTTAAAACTTGTTCAGTATTCTGCAACTTATTCTGCAAGCCATAGCCCCTTTTCAGCTAATCCAAGAATGTTTTTTAATAAATGACACATGTATTGACAAATATCAATAAATGTCAGTGAACTAAATTAAAGCCAACAATAATCTTTATTTTTGTTCTGTGTTCTAATGATATGTTTTGCTTATGATACTTACAGTGGCAAAACTTGGGATGACACATGGGAGCCTGCCAGCGAGTTCCAGCATTTTTTGCCAGATCCCAACCGGCTTTCACCATGACAGAATACTCACCATGAACACCTGGACTCGTCAAACACACTTCAATTCTGAGTGTGTTGTTGTTGTTGTTTTGCTTGCTGTAAAAAAGTTTTTGCACAGTGCATACACTGTTTTAGGATTTATTTTTGTAAGTTGTCATTTTAAACACCTTTTGCATTTGTCATGAACTGCGTAACAGCCAGCTAGTGTAGCATGGAGAGGGCATGCTACAAACATGCTGTTTGTTATAATGGCATGCACAAAGATATTATTTTTTTAAGATTAGGGTTGCAGACTGGTCATAACTATTTATATTCAGTTATGAAAAGCTAGACTGGGCTTATTTGTATTGGAAAAGTAAGGATGATAACCACTTGGCAACTGCTAGCAAGTTTTGTATAGTATTTTATTTACTCTTTACTAGACTGTATAAAAGGGTAATATTTTATGTAATTGAGGTCTGAGATGTGGGAACGGTGATGAGAGAGAGGGCAAACATTTTGCATTTTAGGTCTAATCATCCAATATTGTCTTAAATAACCTTTAAGTTAACCATCTTTTATAACATGGGATTTTGACCAAATATATTCTATCTTGATTATTGTAAAATGTATTAAAAATATGTTGTTGTATTTTTTGGTGTAAAATTACAGTTTGGACAAATAAGGTAATCAAAATATTGTTTTAAATACCTTGAAGTATCTACATATGAACATGTAAAACAAATATCTTTTAAAAAATTCCTTGTGGAGCATACCCCCGGTTCTCACCTTTTTACCCCTTTACCCGTTTGCATCTCTGTATAGTAAGTTTACATGAACCGTCTGTCTGTTATGCCAAACATGAATAAATGCCATAAAATAAATATAATAACAATATATCTGTTGTTACATATTTGTTTCCATTTTGTCTAAAATATAATACTTTTATTAATAAGTATTAATAATTAACTTTTATTTTTCACTAAAACTGATTGCTTTTATTTGCGTACAATTTTATAATGAACTGCTATTTTTGTCTTTAATATCAAGTACCTAGGTGAGAGAGGATACTGTACTACATCTGTCTACATTTGTCTTTAAGGTTTGACATATTGATACATTTTGGGAAAGGATTATATATTCATAAAATATATGTATATATATATATATATATATATATATATATAAATATATATATATATATATATATATATTGTGTGTATATGTATACACGCAGAAATTAAACATTTTGAAATAGTTTATTATATGTATGTATTATTCAGTACATAGTTACTTACCCTCCAGTTCATACCATGGAAATCGATAGGCCCTTGCTTTGAAAAAAATATTCCCTAATATGTTTCTACATCAGGTTAGCCCCAGATAGGAATCTATAACTATAAAAATATATTTTTATTTTTAGTGAGAAGACAAAAATATTTAACTAACCATCTGGTATAAACCACCTTCAGCTGGAATATCCCGTACTGACCATATTTGGACAACTAAGTGTGACGTGGATTTTGACACGCTGTGGCTGGACTAACTTTTAGGCAAAAATACAAGGTGCTTCATGTTGCAAACTATGATTTACTGACATTATGACTTCAGTAATACTGTCATTGAACAATGACGGATTGCTATGTTGCAAGAAATTACCCATTTACCGAAATCCTAACCCTAACCCTTTTCTCTTTGGCTCTCAACGGAGGCGGTTGCTTTCTCTCCCCGTCCTCACCCTTATCTTCCCTGCTTTGCTCCCTTGTCTCGTGAGAGACTCTCTCTGCACTGCTCTCCAAACTAAAATATTATGGATTAACTGGTCTCTTAATGCAATTGACACTATCGAAACTTGGGTTCCAAGTTTCCAAATGGTCTGTCCAAGAAACAGACCATTTATTTCTTCTACTTATTAGAAATGGGCTCTTTATACCCCTCTAAATCGAATAGAGTCCCATATCTCGAAAACGCTGCAGTAAAATGGTTTCATATGAGGTGTGCATATAGTATGGGACGTTCCATATAAGAACTGACCATTCATTTCGTGTACTTATTAGAAATTAGGTCTTTATAGCTCTCTAAAATGTATTAATGTCCCATTTATGGAAAACGCTGCAGTAATATGGTTTCATATGAGGAGTGCATATAGTATGGGACGTCCCATATAAGAACTGACCATTCTTTTCTTGTACTTATTAGAAATTAGGTCTTTATAGCTCTCTAAAATGTATTAATGTCCCATTTATGGAAAACGCTGCAGTAATATGGTTTCATATGAGGTGTGCATATAGTATGGGACGTCCTATATAAGAACTGACCATTCATTTCTTGCACTTATTAGAAATAAGGTCTTTATACCCCTCTAAATTTAATAATGTCCCATTTATGGAAAACGCTGCAGTAATATGTTTTCATATGAGGTGTGCATGTAGTATGGGATGTCCTATATAAGAACTGACCATTCTTTTATTGTACTTATTAGAAATTAGGTCTTTATAGCTCTCTAAAATGTATTAATGTCCCATTTATGGTAAACGCTGCAGTAAAATGGTTTCATATGAGGTGTGCATGTAGTATGGGATGTCCTATATAAGAACTGACCATTAATTTCTTGTACTTATTAGAAATTAGGTCTTTATAGCTCTCTAAAATGTATTAATGTCCCATATCTCAAAAAATGCTGCAGTAAAATGGTTTCATATGAGGTGTGCATGTAGTATGGGATGTCCTATATAAGAATTGACCATTCATTTCTTGTACTTATTAGAAATGGTGTCTTTATACCCCTCTAAATTTAATAATGTCCCATTTATGGTAAACGCTGCAGTAAAATGGTTTCATATGAGGTGTGCATATAGTATGGGATGTCCTATATAAGAACTGACCATTCATTTTGTGTACTTATTAGAAATTAGGTCTTTATGGCTCTCTAAAGTGTAGTAATGTCCCATATCTCAAAAATGCTGCAGTAATATGGTTTCATATGAGGTGTGCATATAGTATGGGACGTCCCATATAAGAACTGACCATTCAATTCTTGTACTTATTAGAAATTAGGTCTTTATAGCTCTCTAAAATGTATTAATGTCCCATTTATGGAAAACGCTGCAGTAATATGGTTTCATATGAGGTGTGCATGTAGTATGGGACGTCCCATATAAGAACTGACCATTCATTTCTTGTACTTATTAGAAATGGTGTCTTTATACCCCTCTAAATTTAATAATGTCCCATTTATGGAAAACGCTGCAGTAATATGGTTTCATATGAGGTGTGCATATAGTATGGGACGTCCCATATAAGAACTGACCATTCATTTCTTGTACTTATTAGAAATTAGGTCTTTATAGCTCTCTAAAATGTATTAATGTCTCATTTATGGAAAACGCTGCAGTAATATAGTTTCATATGAGGTGTGCATGTAGTATGGGACGTCCCATATAAGAACTGACCATTCATTTCTTCTACTTATTAGAAATGGGGTCTTAATACCCCTCTAAATTGATTAATGTACCATATCTCTGTTTCTATGAATCGTGCAATGATTTGAAAGGTAGAAAAATATAGTAATACAGAACCGTCAAAGACACCAATAAATAACACAAATATTAAAGCAGATGTACAAAATAAAAAATCCCGAAAAATGTAATTATATCTCAGTTCTGGGCGTCCAGAAGAAAAGCGCTCTAAAAGCGCGTCCCCTTTGTGTTGTTCCTGTGATTACCGTATTCATTGTAATACACGAACACTTTAATTTCAATCGCGACTGGCTTGACCGTGTTTTTCTGAACTGCAGCTGGCTTGACCGCGGTCGCCAGCCGGGATACCCAGTGAGTTAAAACATGACGCCAAAGGGATCCTGACCAAGCTTCAATATGTGACGAGTTGGGAGTGAGAATGTGTTGTCCAGACAGAAGAAGTGACTGAATGTAGTCTGTTCAGTTTGATTGACGGATCATATATTACACCGAAAACGTTATGATCATATTAAAACACTGACTTCTCTTCAGAAATACAATATTGATGTTGATTTTCATGACATTGTGTTTATATCAGCAGCTGCAGTATCTCTCAGCTGTATCAGTGCAGTCACTGTGACTCTGACTGACGGAGGTTTTTGTACGACTCTTTATCACTGTGTGAACACATATTTACTGTTTGGATAGTGGAAACTCTGACAGTAATAATCTCCTGTATCTTCAGTCTGGACTCCACTGATGGTGAGAGAGAAATCTGTTCTGGATCCGCTGCCACTGAATCTAGATGGAGTTCCAGTGTAACGCTGTGTTGCACAATATATGAGGAGTTTAGGAGCTTCTCCAGGTTTCTGCTGATACCAGGCCATACAAGTATATGAACCTGGGCAGCCATCATACACTTCCGTGTTTGTTTTGCAGTTTATAGTGACTGATTCACCGATCTGAACTGTTTTAACAGAGGGAGTCTGAGTCACAGTCACCTGCCCACTGAACCCTAGAAACATGATTAGATTTAGAAAGAGCAGGATCTATGTGTAACATTCACTGATGTTAATAATATAATGTAATATTTTACTTTAATATTTTTATGAAAACCTTACCCTGTATATACACGCAGAGCATCCAGATGAGGATGATGATGTTGTTCATTGTAGTTGTTTTGTCTTGTGTGATGATGAAGATTGTGTTCTGCTCTCAGTCATGAAGTGTTAAACACACAGCACTATAAACACTCTCATGCAAAGTGTCTCTTTATGTAAATGCTCTTCATACACAGAACAGACAGCTGTCAGTCTCAGACCGCAGATTAATATTTCATGTGTGTTCATGATCTACAAAACATTCAAAGTTTAGACACTTGACTACAGACAATGTGTGTTTTTATTATTGTATTCCACCAGCCGCGATTTCTTTAAGACTGCAAGGGAAGCTCAGCTTCCCCTATAATTGTCAAAAAATGAATGGTCAAATATATGTACTATTATGTTAACATTTTATTGACTAAAAATGCGTTAAACACGTTCATCTCGAACGAAAACAATTTCGTTCAGAATCAGCTACTTAGGTCGGCTGACTCGATTTCCTTCTCATTCATTCCCGTAGCGTACAGTGCATTACTCTGTTGAAGCCCAGCGTCCATTGACTTCAATGGGGCTGCTTTAAACAGTTTTTTTCAGTGCTTAGAAACAAGACGGTCATTGGATAATGCTGCGATTATGTCCCGCCCACGGACACTCAGCGTCTCTGGGATGAATGGAGGAGTGGGCTGGCCCGGACTCCGAGCGTCTGCGTGATGATTGGAGGGTCTGTCATCTCTTTTTAATCCACTTTTATGTCCTAAAACGCTCGTTTTTTGGGGTCGACAGCTTATAAAAACGTATGTATTGTTTTTTTTTAGCTTGTTTGCTATACACATTGTCACATATCTATGAGGCGCCGCCTAGGATTTAAATCAAACTTCGCTTATCAACACACAAAAAACACGTGCATATACACCTATAAACACTCGCACATACATATAAACTTCCATGCATATACACTTCTAAACACTCGCACATACATATACACTTCTAAACACTCGCACATACATATACACTTCCATGCATATACACCTATAAACACGCGCATATACATATAAACTTCCATGCATATACACCTATAAACACGCGCACATACATATAAACTTCCATGCATATACACCTATAAACACGCGCACATACATATAAACTTCCATGCATATACACCTATAAATACGCGCACATACATATAAACTTCCATGCATATACACCTATAAACACGCGCACATACATATAAACTCGCTGCACGCATACACACCCATAAATGCTTCAGCTGAGTATATACGTGTATGCAAGTGATTTCATATGTAGATGTGCGTGAACTTTTCAGTGTAAACGGAAGGCATTTCAGTGTAAACGGAAGGCATTTCAGTGTAAAAGGAAGGCATTTCAGTGTAAAAGGAAGCAGCGGCACTTCCGGCGGCATCTCCAGATGCCGGGACATTTGAAAATTGAAAATTCTTAACGTGGCTTAATGCATTAAAACAGTGTTTTTAAAAGACCAAACCCAATAAACACATTATTAATAAAGCATACGATGTATAGACAAGCAGATCCAGAATAAGAACGTAATGCGTTTAATTACGCGTAAAGCTTAAGGAATACGCTAACCTGGCTTGCAACGTTATGTGGGTGTCGGAAGCTAAATAAATGTGGGTGGGTCCTTCCCCAGAAACAAACAATACTGGAGTATTTTACATTTTCTGTAGTCTGGTGCCTTTTAAAGAACGTGTCTATTCACACAAAGTGTAAATAGTCCGCCTTGTTTGACAGGTGTTATTTACTTTTGTCCACTGATGTTAAAATAAAAAAAACACGGCTAGTCCCATGAGTTTTCAATGGCGTAAGTGGTAAAGCATGTACCATCAGTGTTAGTAACGCGAGAGACCCGAGTTCGCGTCCGCCTTTTTCCGAAATCATTCTCCCTCACATCTCTTATTATATTGGAAAGACAGTTGTTTTCAATAAAAAGTAAAATAAATAATCGAAAAGTTTAAATAAAGTATCGGGTAGGAGTGTATCGGAGCAGCAGGTACGCTCAATTGTTTACTTTGCTGTTTCATTTCTATGGACTCTGAATGAGCCAAGTGCAATAGATTTGAGGAAGCAGCAGTGTGGAAGCTGTAGCTAAATGAAGTTTAATTTATTCATTTATCATTCGTCATGTCGTGTGGAATTGATTTGAATGACAGCGTTCTGAAAAGTGCACAGACATGAACGAGAGACGGTAAAAGTGGATCTCAAAAAGTCCAATAATATTCCTGTCCCACCCACACAATGGTTCCGACGCCCAAACGACATTATTATTAAAATACTATACTAAATAGGCCTACATACTATGTACAGTACATCATTATTTATTATTAATAACGTTTTTATTGCGTTTCGTATTTTAAAAACACTGTTTTAATGCATTAAGCCACGTTAAGCGTTTTAAAGTTTCCGAGCATCTGGAGATTTGCCTAGTGGGCAAACTGACTGAATGTATTTGAATATATTTGCCAATATCTCGCTTTAAACAATACTTCCAATATTTCCCTTACTGTACGTACAGTAAGCCTACACAAGAATTTTACATGAAAAATTGGATTTACATACAGAAATGTGTTATTTAAATAATTGTGTACTGTTGTGTACATCTCTATGAAGGGATATATAGGCAAACAACTCACTGTAAATCACTATAAAAGTAATACAAGCTTTACAGTTTGACAATGTGTTATTTTAAAAGTATTTTGAAATAAAATACATCGGACATTTTAACCCAGTCGGTGGAATTGTCAGACGGTCCCTTAACCATCGAGCACAATATGCTTCAACATTTTCTCCAGTTTTAATTTACTGCTACAATACACGTTTAAAAAATGAATATGCCACAACTTTATTTCGACATCATTTTTTTTTTAAACCACCAAACTCAATAAACACATTATTACTAAATCATGCTATACTGTACAAACAAAGTTTGATCTTATAATGCGTTTATTGGGTTTGGTCTTTTAAAAACACTGTTTTAATGCATTAAGCCACGTTAAGAATTTTCGATTTTCAAATGTCCCGGCATCTGGAGATGCCGCCAGAAGTGCCGCTGCTTCCTTTTACACTGAAATGCCTTCCGTTTACACTGAAAGTTCACGCACATCTACATATGAAATCACTTGCATACACGTATATACTCAGCTGAAGCATTTATGGGTGTGTATGCGTGCAGCGAGTTTATATGTATGTGCGCGTGTTTATAGGTGTATATGCATGGAAGTTTATATGTATGTGCGCGTATTTATAGGTGTATATGCATGGAAGTTTATATGTATGTGCGCGTGTTTATAGGTGTATATGCATGGAAGTTTATATGTATGTGCGCGTGTTTATAGGTGTATATGCATGGAAGTTTATATGTATGTGCGCGTGTTTATAGGTGTATATGCATGGAAGTTTATATGTATATGCGCGTGTTTATAGGTGTATATGCATGGAAGTGTATATGTATGTGCGAGTGTTTAGAAGTGTATATGTATGTGCGAGTGTTTAGAAGTGTATATGCATGGAAGTTTATATGTATGTGCGAGTGTTTATAGGTGTATATGCACGTGTTTTTTGTGTGTTGATAAGCGAAGTTTGATTTAAATCCTAGGCGGCGCCTCATACATATCAGCTTTTAGACATTTTTTTTTTTTTTTTGTTATAAATAAATGACAAGGAGGCGGCAGCTTCTCGCAATGCAAAGAGACGGTTGGTGTGGGCGTGGGCGTGGTCTTCAGATTATGACGCGTATCACTCTGTGTCTCCATTTCCAACTCAGTCCCATCGCGGATTTTGCATGTGTAGTCGAAAGACAAACTGCTGCAACCTTCATCGTATATTTCACACAATTTCACACCACATTCATTGTTTCAGTTTAACATAATTCCCACATTTCCTCCCGTTGAGTTAAATATATATATGTATATATATATTAGATCGTTTGTTCATTAATTCATATAGTCTGAACTAGCCAGCTAGCAAACTGCACAGCAGGTGTAGAAAGGAGCTTCTCCTGTTTAAAGCGGCTCAAGTCCTACACCCGTAACACAATGGGCCAAGGCCGTTTAAGCAGCCTAGCTCTGCTGGCCATTGAGAGGACACTGGTCAAGTCACTGGAAAAGACGCCTAGTTGGTACGACAGGGTTACAGAGCATTTTCTTGAAAAGGAACGTAGGGCAGAATTTACATATAAATAAATGGACAATTTTTATGATTTAGGCCGAAAATGAGCTTCCCCTCTTTAAAAGATCAGCAGCCGCCACTGTATTCCACATATTATATTTGTTTTTATTATATACAGTGTTTTGTGTGTGTGTGTGTTCATGGCCGTATACATTATAAGGGTATCCGTAAGGCATTATAATAAATCCATAATGCATTAAAAAAAACGTATAATGTGTTATAAAATCTAACGAATAATCATAACAACAATTATAATACATTGTAACACTTACGTATTTGTGGTTATAACTTTTAAGAGTATGATTATTTATAACAAACTATGAACACCATATTAAATCTACTTCATTTATAATGGGCTATAACATAACTTGACATTGTTTATTTAAGATCTGCACAGTACCTTACTACATCTCTTGAGTGCAATGTTTATACATATATAATTCATTGTATTTGTAGACTTAGGTAGGGTAGTAGAATGTTCCTATACTCAGTTTGTCTGTTGAACCATCAAAATAAAGTGTTAGCATACATTATATTCAGCAGACACACCACTAATACTCTCATGACTGCTCGTTCACGTGTAGTTAAAGAGTTACTTATCAACTAAAGAGTGACATCAAAATAATAAAACTGATATAATAAAACAAATGTTCAAAGCAAATGTGTCATATTACACATTCATCTGATCTGATATCTGATCTTATGGCAGTTTGAGAAAAAAAAACAGTATTGCTATTATTATTAATTATAACTGGTCTTTGTCTGCTTTAAGTACAGTAACATAAGTAACATGGTAAGATATGAGACGTATAATACATTATAACTATGAGAAATATAATCATTGTAACTTAAGCGGATGGATCGTGTTCATTGCGTTATAAATCATCAGACTCTTAAAAGCTATAACCACAAATAAGTAACTATTATAATACATTAAAACTGTTCTTATGAATATTCATGAGATGAAACAACATATTATAAAGTTATTTAGAATGCATTATGCATTCATTATAATACCTTAAGAATACCTTTATAATGTATTATAAATACGGGCTTCATAGAAAGTGTTACTGAATTGTGCTATAATAACCCCTACAAATACAACTCATTATACACACTATAAACAATACTATAAACATTATATGCTTTATATACTATTATATACACTATAAACACTTGAAAAGAGACAGACATGTAGATGTTTGTGAAAGATGTTTTCTCTGTTTTGGACGGATGATCATTTTTTAATCATACGCTAATGCATCAAAACTTTTCAATACTTTACTATAGTTAGGGGTGGATCATTTTATCAATTGTTTATTATTCATGCAGCAACACATATTACTGTTATCATTTTTATTAAAAACCTTTGCTATATAGCTGATAACATTGTCTACTGCTCTTGTGAATGTGTTTAGCATTATTGTCTCGCAGCGATCATGTTCACACCACGGATGCTAAATATTCTTGCAAACTGTCTAAACTGAATTATACATGTCATGCAGACATTCATATGGTGAGTTTAACAGCAAATTCGTCATTCAGAGAACACGTTTTATTTTTGAACATGAAAAATCTACCGATGTCCGGCCTCATAGCTAGCTACTGGTCTGTGTGTGTTACAGAACAGCTTGGTTTTATAATTCACAGTGTTACAGTTTTTCAAAAATGGTGGAAATATCTCTATGCAGTATAAGCTACTGTATATGAGAGGAAAAAACAAAACATTTATTCAATTAAATATGATTTATTTTACATTTAAAATAATAGAAAATTACATGTTAATGCAATTCAGGAAAATTTTAAATTAAAAACTCTTTTATTAACAAATATTGTAGCTAATTGTTAATTCTCACTGAGCTAATTCTGAAGCTGCTTGTTGTGATCAGAGAAACAAAGGTCAAGCTGATCTTTTGAGTTGACAGTTGTTCTCTGATTGTCATGCATCATCTCTCCTACAGTGAGCGTGAAGAGATTTCCACAAAGATCAGCAGCACTGATGTGAGAGACGAACACAGGCGTCTCTTCAGACTGGAGCCGGAGCTGAAGGTGTTCAGGAGCATCAGGTGTCCGTGTCAGGACAGTAGTGCTGGAGTCCTGCAGGAGGACGGTCTGAACAGCTCGAGCAGCCTGAAGGCCAACGTATACTTCTTTTCTTTTTTATGCGTACGTTAGTGTATTCTCATTCATCCTCCACACTGAGCTTTACTCTCTCTCTCATCTGTCATCTGCTTTTTACCAACAACATCAGACACAACTGCATGTGTGCTTTTATTCAGCACTGATATGCTTTACAATCAGTAATCAAAAATATATTGTGTCTTCATGTCTTTTATATCTACAGTCTGTCTTGATTGTTCTTCTATGTTTTCAGCTGAGTTAGTGGAGTTGGACTCATGGAGAGATGAGGTTTGTTCACACTGAGACTCTGAGTGTTTGAATCAACTGTTGACTCTGATTTTTCTATAAAATGTGAAATCTAGCAAGTGATACACAGTGATATCACACCCTCTCTCTTCTCAACTCCACCACCAGAAGCAGCTGAACACTGATTGTTATCAGACTAATGAGAACGGACTATTTAAACCTGACTCCTTCTTCACTCATGCTGCGTCCAATAACCAAATACTTCTGTGATATATAGTAATGGAAAAACAGTAGGTGAAAAGTATCTTGTAGTGATGGGAGAAAATAAAAAAGCAAAAAGATTAACTGTTATGAAGCATTCACCTGAAGTCAGACACAGCATCACTGTGAAATATTGCTTGTTTTGCTCTGCAGTTCTGAGCAGTCGAGTATGTGAGCGGAGCGCGGGGTGGTGGTGTGATTTAAAGCAGAGGGAGGAACGGATTTGTTTAGAGTCGGAGCGTTGTGGTTTTCACTCGCTCCAACACCGCTCCATCACGAGTACAATTCATGCCAACGGCCCGTAATATAACTGCATATTTAGCAAGAATTCACGTTAAACATATTTAGCAAGAATTGACGTTAAACATATTTAGCAAGCTTGATAGAGAAGGATCAATCCAATCAGAAAGAAGGTGAAAGCTATGATGACGTGAGCGGGAAGTTATACTTCAAGGAATTTGTTTGTCCTTCTAGATACTGAATATTTTCAGGTGAAAGCATGATTTAAACAAGTACTACAACACTTGTTCACACGCAGTCGCTCTCTCAATAATGCATCAAACAAATATAATCTTACAGTGTTACTTCATCTGTATATGATTTCAGATGAGCAGAAATCTGTAAGAAATGCAGCGATCCGAAGGTAAAATAACTGATGAAAACGTAAATATTTTCATCACAAACTAAATTTGCACCGCAAAAAGCAGCAATTTTGCCTTTTAATGCTGACAGCCATGTTATTATCTCAGCATGTGGTAGGAAAAAGTTTCACACTAGTGTTCCAATAAGCCACTTTGAAACGCTCCTGTTATTTTATTTTCTTCTTTTTATATTCGTTTTTGAGTTGAGTTTATTTGACACAAAAAGTAGTAATTCACTGTTACAACCTTCATTGTCAAGGATAACACAATAAAGTTACTGTAACTTTTTTCCATTGTGGTCCTTGCTTTAAAAATAGAGAAGAAAATCCTATTCAAAAATCCACTCACTCCCATAAAATAACATACAGATCAATAATTCCTTGAAATACATTTTAAGACATCCTATCTAAAAACAGTCTCTTCACCCTTATTCTGAAACATCACAATTTTTTAATACCTTAATATCTAACGGCAGCATATTCCATTCCTTTGCACCTGAATATTTAAATGACCTTTGACCATTCAGTGTCCTGTATCTACATAAATTCATATCCATAATGATCTGTCTGGTAAAATGACCATGTCTTACATTAACCCGAGAAAAATAAGAATTAAAATATACTGGAGCCTATCATTAATGATTTTATGAACTAATCTTACTTCCTGTTATACTAATCTTCTTTCAATTGATAACCATCCAAGCTGTTGAAAGTGTATTAAATTTAATCCTAAAACTAATCTTACCAATTTGTTCTAAATACGTTATGAACAGAACTGTGATATTTCAAACATACTGAAATACTTTGAACGAAGCGAAGGAACTCTGTTTTGGACACAGTCTTGGTTTTATGACTCTGGGTTTTGTAATATTTCGACCCCTGCGTGTAGTTTGCTTCTCTGCATGTTTGCCTTGTGTTTGACCATCGCCTGGTTTTAACTGAATTTTAGAATTCTTGGAATTAAATATGCTTATTATAATGCTTATCATAGTTGAATTTCTTTTTTATAATACATTAGAAGTTTATACATTGTAAGAATACACTTAGACACAATAACATTGACACATATAGCTATAATGTATCAATGCGATAGTGAATTAATGTGCTATATAACATAAATGAATATATATATATATATATATATATATATATATATATATGTATATGTATATATTTTTCAAATATCTTACTTTTGAAAGCGGATTGAATCACATGCTCATTATAGAAATATAATATGTGGAGTCACATTGCAGCGGGCCTAAACATTGTTATACAGTAATTATACATTAAAACCTGAATCATTTTGCAATCTTCTTACACAATGTACACATAAAATATACTTTAAGTAAGAGTAAAATGAGTAAGAAAAAATATACTAAAACTTCATTTAAAGTATGCTTGTATTAAAAATATGATTTAAAAGCTCAACTGAGCATACATTTATTAGCAAGATTTTTAGAAATATATTAAATATTAACATATTAACTATTGCATATATTTTAATGCACTTCAAATAAGCATGTTATGGATACAAATGTACTTTAAGTATATTTTGAATACATTGTATGTCTTTTCCACCTGAGAGCAGACGAACCCGTTACACTTCAAAGGGATAATGTATATGAACATGTTATTAAAATTATAAAAATCTATGATTGCAAATACAGAATCAATCATTCTGACAGTAATTGCGTAAGAAAGTCATTTTTTCTGTGGATCAAATGGAAAGCATCACGTCCAGACATCAGTTCAGTTTGATTGATGAATCATATATTACACCTAAAACATGATGATCATATTAAAACACTGACTTGTTTTCTTCAGGAATATAATATTTCTGTTATAATGATATTGTGTGATTAGTGTTTGTGTTGATCAGTGTTGTGTGTGATTGTGTTGTAGAGCAGCTGCAGTATCTCTCAGCTGTATCAGTGCAGTCACTGTGACTCTGACTGACGGAGGTTTTTGTACGACTCTTTATCACTGTGTGAACACATGTTTACTGTTGATCACATGGAAACTCTGACAGTAATAATCTCCTGAATCTTCAGTCTGGACTCCACTGATGGTCAGAGTGAAATCACTGTTAGATCCACTGCCACTGAATCTAGATGATGTTCCAGTGTTACGGCTTGATGTCACATATATCAGGAGTTTAGGAGCTTCTCCAGGTTTCTGTAAGTACCAGTGTAAGTAACTACCACCATACACGCTACTGCTGGTTTTACAGTTTATTCTGACTTCTTGTCCTTGAGTTGCTGGTATTAATGGTGGACTCTGAGTTACAGTGATCTGTCCTCTACACTCTGAGAGAAAAGAGAACAGGACACAAATTACAATAATGTATATTTCACATTTTAAAATAATTAATAATCATTCTGAAAGTTTTACAACAAACCTTGAGCAAACAGTGTGAGAGTCCAGATGAGGATGATGATGTTGTTCATTGTAGTTGTTTTGTCTTGTGTGATGATGAAGATTGTGTTCTGGTCTCAGTCATGAAGTGTTAAACACACAGGACTATAAACACTCAGAGCACTGAAGCGTGTGCTGACGATGCAAACAAGTGGGCAGGATTTACAACAGCTTGAGCTGCTAACAAAGTCATATATACTGTTATATCACTAATGCTTTTACATTCTCACAACTAAAATTGTTCAGTAACATTTGTTTTAATCATTGTGTGATAACTTAATGGTTTAATGGTTTAAATATTTAAGGGAACAACAAGTAATTTCTGTCTCTATACTCAGACACTTATTACAGCGGTTTGACTCACATTAACATGAATGCAGCGTCACACAGAAGTCTCTGTAGAAATCTGCTTCATATTTGTATTTCCCAGCTATTCTGCAGCCAGCAGTGTCTGATAATAGATATTTACTGAGATAAAGATGAGTAATATTCTGCTGGTCATGTGATCTCACCATAGAGACTCATAAGATACTGGATTCAGCTGCTTCAGTTACTGTATGTCAACAGAGACGCCATCTTAGAGCATCCAATCACTTCAATAGTTCCCAACACATCTTAACGACTGTTGTACACTCAATATTATGAGACACCATAATGTTTAACATCTCTGTATAATTTACAAACATACAGTTTTATAAATTTCTGAAAATGGCTGCCTGAGTTAGTTTCCAATTTTCCAACTGCATATGAAGAACAAAAGCATCATAATGAGAAACTTCACAACATCATCCATGATTAAGAGGTCAAAGGTCACATCAGAGGTCAAAGCTAGTCAAATATATATATCTTTAAAAAGTGCAAGAGAATGAATGAGAAATATAGGCCTGAATCATGTCATTGTAAAGGAGAGAATAAAGAAAAGAATAAACTCAGATTATGAAAGATTACGTAGTTTTCAAGCAATAACATATTGAATAAAAATTGTGTGAAAGAGTTTCATTATTACTTTTTTAAAAGCATTTGACCAAAACTAAAGAGTGTTTGTGCTGTCAGTGTGTTGAAGTGTTGTTTCTGGAGTTTGTGTTCACTCGAGTGGAATAGAGGTTTTTGTACGACCGCTTCATTAGATTGTGTCACTGTGGTACACTTTCGGTGGAGGAACTAAACTGCTGCTCGGTAAGTCTCTATTATAATTCTCCTATATACAAATATTATAATTTAATTAAAATGTAATTAAAAATAAGAAAATGTTAAAACAGCCAAAAAAGCATAATAAATGATTTTTTTAATTGAAATTTTTGTCACATTAAGAACTGGATTATTCTTACTGAACACACAAATCTTGTCTAAACACATTTCTATAATGTTACTCAATATGAGTTTTATCAGTTCATCTCAGGTTTGTATTTCCTTCATTTTTACACTGTGTTCATAAATACATTTTTATTATAGATTTCATACGAGAAAAAGTGATATTTGAATATAGATGTAGTTACTTTTGCAGTTCTGTCATGATTTTGAATCTCTTGCTGTGCTTATAAATTATTGATTTATAATACAAGAAATAACAAAAAAAAGTTGTTGTATATTGTATATTTTGTTACATTTTGGATAATTGTAAAGACAAATATAAGATAATGTAAGTACTAAAATATGATATCTTTATGTTTGAATATAAAAATAACTGCAATGAAAGCAGTCGTATTGGGCCGGTGATTGTTTCTCGGGGGGACGTAAGTGATTTTCAGCATTTACAGACTGTAGTCGGTGATTTTAATGCCGTTCGTATCCTGATGTCTGTGTTTTTCTCTCCGTGTAAAAATCCCCGGCTGAATTATCTGCTGTTTTTTGACAAACACCAAGGTCGTGTGGTAATTTAATCACCGTCCGAATCCACATCGAGAAGAAATCGATTCAGAATTCAGTGTTTAAACCCTTCTTGAGCACTCCTGGACACCGTACGGTAACTGTTGTGCTTCGGTGTCATGTGCATGCATATTTATTTATGAAATGCTGGAAAGTATTTACAAGAACAATATTTCATAACTGCTCCATCACAGCGAATGTGATCAGAAAGAGAAGAAAAGCACGTAAACATTTGAAATGGGTCTTTATTAGGACAGCAGCTGGTATGTAGTATAATTAAAAAATGTGTATTAGTCTAAATAAAGTTATTATATACATAACTATATCACGTATAATTATATAAAACTATAGCACATCTATTTTCCTATTTTTAAACAGGAGATTTAAATAATCAAATAATAAATAGGATTATATATCATAAATAAAGTATGCTTGGAATAATAAGAATACATTATATATAATAATACTTTTTAAATACATTTACACAAAAGTAAGAATACATTTGTAAATAAAATAAATGTCATCCATATGAGAAACAATTACCGTCCGAATAGGACTTTATTATGTTAATTTTCATTTATGAGGTTTAATGTAAATGTATATAGTGATTGTGTAGTTTGTATATTGTACATTTGTAGTGATGTTGAATGTGATGAATGATGAGATTGTTGTGATTTTGACTGCACTCCTCGTGTCTGCTGCTGAAAGTCATGTTGAAATGTTGTGAATGCTGCAGGGCAGAAGAGTGCTGGAGCTGCAGTGTGTTTTCTGTGTTTGTGAATGTGTTGTGTTTGTCTCCTGCAGCTGGTCCCACAGTGAAGCCCTCAGTGTCTCTGCTGCCGCCCTCTTCTCTGCAGATCTCTGGAGAATCAGCCGCACTGCTCTGCCTGCTCAGCTCTTACTCTCCACAGGGGGCGCTGGTGAGCTGGACACTGGACGGCTCAGAGGTCACCGAGGGGGTTGTGACCAGCGCAGAGAGCGAGCAGGCCGGCCGCTACAGCCGCAGTAGCGTCCTGACCCTCAGCAAAGCACGCTGGGAAGCGGGAGAGCTGTACGTCTGCAGAGTAACACATGCTGAAGCTCCTCAAGATGTCTCGTTCCACAAGAGTCGCTGTTAGTCGCTCGCAGTACTGATGTTTCTCCAGTGAGCGCTGCTCTCTCCTGAAGATGAGTCGTATCTGAGTGTCCTGTGTCAGGCAGGATTCACATTAGTCTAGTGCTGCAGCTGTAGTCATTTACAACTCAATTCTGAAAGAGAGCTCTAGTGTCAAAGCACTGGCTGATCTTTCAATCTGCTGTGTTTGCTGCAACATTCAATAAAGCTTCTCAACAAACTCCATTTGTGTCTGACAACATCATTCAACTAACAGATGACGATGCATGTAGTGTTTGTTCAGGTGTTTTCAGTAAATCTAGTCAAATAAAGCTCTTGGGGTTTGAACATGGTCTCTGGAGACAGAGCTGCTCTATTCTGAGGATCACAATCACTCCACCCTGACAATGCAAATGATTTTCAGCCCACACTCCCAGAGTCACTGTTTGATTGGTTACATGATCTGGACTGAAACACACCAGTTTCACTTCTGCTGTAGTCCAGCAGCCCAGGTGAAAAGGAAACATTTAAATTGTGCTTTTTTTGGACAATTATGCTATATTAAATGCATATTAAATGTATTATTTTGAAACAATAAATATATTAAGCATATTTCAAGATATTCATAAGATCAAGTTTAAGCTATTTAAAATATATTTGAATATATAAAATTGTGTTAAATTGTAGTTACTGGCCTTAAATATTATGTACTTACAATCAAAATGTATAATTTGATACAATGCACTTGTTGTGTACACATATGTTTTTACATTGCACTTATATTTAAAAAATAATACCTGCATGTAGTTATGTAATAAATTAGGAACTTCTTAATTTTTTTGCTGATACCAAGACACAGGCTGCGTACGAAACAGCCTACTTCTCTATTACAGTACCCAGTAAAATCCCCAGTGTTAATTTAACACAGTTTCAGACTGTATTTGTTCCCACTCCAAACAGTGTTTGGACAATTTAAGTTAATGAGATAATTAAGTGATTACTTAAGTGCTGATTGAGCATTAGTGGTGAACACCTTCTGATAACAAGCAGTGACTGAAGTCAGTTGTAGTTCTTGTGTTTCTCTTTTTTTCAGTGATTCTGCTTGTTATCAGCAGGTGTTCATCACTAATGCTTAATCAGCACTTAATTAATCACTTAATTATCTCATTAACTTAAATTGTCCAAACACTGTTTGGAGTGGGAACAAATACAGTCTGAAACTGTGTTGATTTAACAGTGGGGATTTTACTGGGCATCAAAATGCCAACAAATACATACTATCATAACTGTCCAGGCTAATCTCTTAAAATGCATCATAATGGTATTATTGATAATCAATAGGCCTTATCTTTCCTTTATGAACAAATTTTTTAAATCTTGTAAAATTTTAAAGCCTTTAATATTTCTCAACTCTACAGCTGTGCAGTAAAATTCACTTTAAAGGTTCACTTTTTATTCATGAAGACGATATGAAATAATGTGCCAAAATGTGTCTCTTGGTGGAAAAATAAAGACTTTTTAAGATGAGAATGACATGAAATTACCATTTTAACCGGAGATGGCAAGGATGTTCCTTTTTCACGTCTTGCTTTTGGATTTATTATAAAATGAATATAACAAAAAAAGTATAAATTCTAGCAAGCTGTAAAAAGTAATCACTGAAGAATATACTTAAGAAAAGCTAGTAAATACAACTGATTTTGGCAAATTTGTTGGTTTTACTCGATTGGGCTGTTATATGAACTTTTAGTTGGATGCGGTAGTTAAACTAAACATCTTAAGTAAACCGAACTTAAGAACATCTAGTGTATTGGACAAAGCTGTGGTTGGCACAAAAACAAAATGAATATAGTTTTATAGTAAATACGATCAGAAATGATTGTCAGTAGCCTAATTATATATAGTAATATGTAGCTAATAACAACCATTTTTGAAGGAATAGTGGTTTATGTTTTGTTTATATGTATATTACAATTAGTTTTCTTAATCTTTCCCCCATTCGCGCTGTAAAAAAATGAACAACCAGTAAGATTTAAGCTTATTGGCAGGTCTACTAGCTGCTGCTGCTTCCCAATACATCATACCGAGCTTGGTGTTTTCAATGGGCTTTAGTAATTAAGTTACAAAATAGGACGAAACAATTAATATATGTTCTAGTACTCTTGCATTTTCTTCAACTCGGCCTGTAACCGCCAGAAAACTAAATTAAGTCACTTGACGGAGTCTCTGCGCATCTTAATGAATACACAACTTACAGAGATGGCAGTCACTATCAAGAAAATGACTTTCTTAACACAGAGACCTTCAGGATTTTCCTTGGTCTTCATGTTAATGAATTTGAGATCGCCAATCCCCTTGGCACTTCAAGAGAAAAACACAAAATGTTTAGTCTCTACTGGGTTCTAGCCAATCTTCCCTCAAAAGACCGTTCATCACTTTAGTCAATTCAGCTAGCAATTTTATGCAGAGCTAGTACAGTAAAACAGCATGGTTACACAGACGTCTTGCGCCCATTTGTTCAAGACCTTGAAACTCTTGAACAGCATGGTGTATACATTGAACAGTTAGGAGACTGTGTGAAAGGAACTGTACTTTGTGTGGCATCTGACAATCTAGGTGCTCATTCTTTGGCAGGGTGACAGGAGAGTTTCACTGTTGAGCAACCATGTCGGTTCTGCTTTGCCAAAAGGAGTGAAATCCAGGAGAAGGAGGTCCAGTCAGGAGCATTTGAACTGAGAACCAAACAGCAACATGACAGGCAAGTAGCAGAAGTGTTAAATTATGTGAGTTTGGTAAAGCAGTATGGTGTGAAAGGGGGCTGTGTTTTAAGTGAAAGGTTGGAACATTTTCACACAGTTGGTAGTTTTCCACCTGACATAATGCACAACTTTATGGAGGGTGTCATCCCTACTGAAATGTCCCTGTGCATTAATTATTTGGTCTTGAGGAAGTTGATCTCTCTTGAATCCCTGAATCAAGCTATCAAGCAGTTTCCTTACAAATTCTCAGACAAAGTTGATCAGACTCAGATCATCCCAGCCACTTTTGCCTCTAGAGGTACTATCGGTGGTAATGCTCATGAAAACTGGGCACTAATTAGACTTCTGCCCCTCATAATTGGCTTTGACATCCCTGAAAAAGATCAAACATGGGACATTTTGCTGCTTCTGAAAGACATTTTAGAAATGGCAGTGGCATTCAGGTTCACTGAGGATTCTCTTGACTTTCTTGATGCAAAGATTGCAGAGCACAGATATTTACTTTTGACAGTGTTTCCTCATTTCAAATTGTACCCGAAGCATCATTACCTTGAGCACTATACGCAGCTCATCAGAATGTATGGACCACTAAGAGATGTGTGGACAATGAGATTTGAAGGAAAGCACAAATTCTTCAAACAGGTAATACGTGACACAAAAAACTTCAAAAATGTTACACAGACTTTGGCTGTTCGCCATCAAAGACTGATGGCTTACTACGTTGACTCATCCTCCTTTTTCAAGCCATCCATCCAGACAGAGAATGTAAGGTGTATATTGACTTCAACTTTTCCTGATAATGTTCAGGAATTCCTGAGACAGATATATGCTGTTCAGAACACTGTCCTCTCATCATCATCTGTGTGTATTGATGGAAACAAGTATAATCCAGATATGATTGTATCTGTTGGTACTTGTTCAGGCCTTCCTGATTTCAGACAGATTTTCAAAATTCTTGTCACCAACAATGATGTTCTGTTTCTGTATAAAGATATGACATGTTGGTACATTGAGCACCTACGTTCTTTTGAACTGCACAGTCATGTGCTATCACTGTCAGTTACCAAACCCTCAGATCTGAATTATCCATTTCCTTTGCCAGCATATACACTCAGGGACAGGACCTATGCTACACTTAAACATTATATCTTATGCTGAATGGATGACACAGAACATTTCCATGTCAAAGGGAGTTCAGAAACTCAGCAAAAACTTTACTTACTCCCTTTCTTACTCTGAACACAAACATGCTTATTTTTGGAAAATCATCTGATTGCTCTAGTCTGTACTTTGTCAGAAGATGGTGGGCATCTTCTCAAGCTTCAGGATGACACAAAACAATATTTAATTCAACTCTTTAACCTTTGTAGAGAGATCAAATATGGAGACGAGGACAATACTCAGAGTGATTGTTCATGAAAATGACATCAGAAAGATTACACTTCCTGTGAAACCACAGACAGTTGACTCACTGTTGGAACAACTTGAAGAAAAGTTGGGACTTCATTACAAGTTCTCACTTCAGTTTGAGGATCCAGACTTCAACAATTTTTAGAAGTTTGGCAATAATTATTTTATCCCTAAATGATGCAGTGTGTAGCTTTTTATTTCTCAAACTACCATGTAAGATGTACTCATGTCCATATTCAAAGATGACAATGATGAGATTCATCAGGCTCAATTTATGAGAGATTGGCCACTACAGAGTCCTGAACTTAACCCTACTGAAAGTCTTCAGGATGTGCTGGAGTTGACTTTACACTGCCTGGCCAGTGTGGAAAAGTTCATTTATTTCAGTATATCAACTAAAATTGTGAAAACACAGACTGAAGTAGTTTAAGTCTTTGGTTCTTTTAATTGTGATGATTTTGGCTCACATTTCACAAAAACCCACCAAATCACTATCTCAACAAATTAGAATATGGTGACATGCCAATCAGCTAATCAATTCAAAACACCTGGAAAGCTTTCCTGAGCTATCAAACTGGTCTCTCGGTTTGGTTCACTAGGCTACATTAGGTCACAGGCTAATTTAATGAGATGCACTTGTATGGACATGGGTGTTTCTTCTGACATGGCAGTTTAAAGGCATAGTTCACCCAAAAATATACAAAAATTCTGTCATTAATTACTCCCCTTCATGTCGTTCCAAACCCGTAAGAACTTTGTTCATATTCGGAACACAAATTAAGATATTTTTGATGAAATCCGAGAACTCTCTGACCCTCCATAGACAGCAAGGGTCCTACCACGATCAAGGCACAAAAGCAGAGTAAGAACATTATTAAAATGATTCATGTGACATTAGTTGTTCAACCGCAATGTTATGAAGCTACGATAACTATCCCTTTAAGCAATGAAAAGCTACACACTGCATCAGTTATGTAATAATCATAGCAATGATTCAAACACTTTGGTATTTGCTTATTTAAATCCATACAGCATGTTTTCTTTTTTTTTCTTTTTTTTCGCCAGGCAATGTATATTTAATTTCTGTAGTGAAGACTAGACGGTGTTATTTTATATTTTATTCTGTTTCTGTACCTGAATACTATTGTTAGAACTATCCTAAAAACTTAAACCACTGTTTATTTAATTTATGTATTTGTCGTTGTGTATTTATTTGGTGCTACTGCTTGTAATTTGTTCATTAGTTCTTATTTATTACTGACTGTTGGTTGGTTTTAGAAAAGATGTTAATTTATATATATATATATATATATATATATATATATATATATTATATATATATATATATATATCAGGGGCGTAGCCACGGGTGTGCCAGGGTGTGCCGGTGCCACCCACAGTGGCAGCTGGCACACCTAAAATCAGATGCAGAATTATTTTTTTTTTTAATCGTAATAAACATGGGCAGCGCAAAGGAGGGGCTAGCAGATGCTTCAGCACCCCCAAGAAAGACCAAAGCACCGCCATTGCACCCATAAGAAATGAAATAAATTAAAAACATTTTACTTATTATTACGCATTCATAACTCTGCATTGCAATATAACATGACGTGATTAGCAGGCGCACTTTTCGAATTGATAGCATTTTATTTAAAAAAATTGATCGGTTCCTTGTGCCAAGAAGGCCTGTCCCCGACTAAAGATTTGACTAGTCACACATCATTTGATTAATATAATAACTTAGGCTACTAACCATCCTTTAATATACAGGCGTATAGCCTATTCCGCGCCCAAGCGCACGTATAAAGCTTGCAACGGCAAAAGTAGGCTAATGATTATGAATGTTGGGGGAAAGGCAAAATAATACATTTTAATTATTCGTTAATAAACTAGTGATTTCTTCTCAGTCAGTGTCGGCTGAAAAGATAAAGTTGCAGAATGCGACGCTGACTTTAAAATAGAAATGCACCTTTTCATTCCGACTACGTAATTAAAGATGTTTATTTTTTCGTTCGTTCGTTGTATTGTTTCTCTGTGTAGCCTACATAAATAAAATCATAAATATATATATGAACTTGCTGTTGAATTTTGTATTTTTGAAAGTTCAATAATAATATTAAAAAAACTTGCCGGACGGATTCATATACCCCGCTTTGTTCCGGGACCTCACAATTTACAGATTAAGCAGTGCTTACAATATTTGTTAATTTAAAATTTAATAAAAAAAAATAAAAATAAAAAAAAACATAATTGAGGCATTCAAGGCCAGACCACGCCATCTCGCCCTTTGAGCAGCTAACAGGCACCATTAAATGTACTGTGCTGTGTTGTTGGCGATCCTGAATGTAATGTATAAAAAATATTTTACTGCTTTCTCTAATGTGTCTTGCAAGACATCTATTCAAGATTGTTTATTCCACCAAAAGTAATTTCAAAGGAACATTATATGTAGGCCCATGTAGGCTACAGTTTAAGTCACCTTTGCAGGATGTGCAAAATGTTAATGATTTAATAAAAGGAGGGATTATTTAAAAGCATTTTGTTTTTATTTAGTACAGCAGCTACAGCTGTTTTTACATAATATATTTGTACATAGCCTAGTCACTGAAGTCAATGATTATTCTTTGATAAAGTAAATGTGCTTTGCTCACTGTATAATTTGTTCGTTGTTTGAATAACCGTGGAAAGAAATGCGGTGTTATAATTAGAAACTTAAATGTATTTTTATTAAACCTGTGATCATCAGGTTAAATAGGGTTTAGTCTATTAAAATATGTGAATAAATTGTACTTGCCTAGAAGGGGTTTTATGATGTGTGTAGTTAATGGATTAGGCTCAGTGAG
>CM049866.1:29691642-29719142 GCA_027474115.1 Schizopygopsis malacanthus
TTTATACTCATACCTTTTGTTGTTTTAATATTTTGAATTGTTTTTAGCATAATTTTGTTTTCATTCAAACGTTTTGTTGTATGCATTTGTCATTTTATTTTAATTTCTTAATTTTTTTAAATGTGTGTGTGTGTGTATATGTATAGAGTTTTAACTTATAGTTTTAGTTACTTTTTTTTTATTTGTAAGTCGCTTTGGATAAAAGCATCTCCTAAATGACTAAAAAGTAAAGTAAAGTTTTCTGAGCTTTTCTCAGTATTTGCGGTTTCTATGCTGAACACTGATGAGTTTAACAACACTCACTGCACAGATCACAGCTCATAGCCGGACCGGAGCAAGCGTTTCAAGTTTTGTGAACTTCCCTGAAAAGAACTTCCAAAAGGCTGATCGACGGTATACTGTTTTCGAACATTCTGACACCCCGGTGCTGCTGAAGGCGGGCTGTAGATTAATGTAAACATGTGTCGCGACGCTCGCGCGTACGCCCTACACACAACAGCGATGCAATGAAGGTGTATCTAGGTCTTTTATTAAACCAGATAAATTATTACACGTTTTCATATTTTGAGTTGTCATAATTTTATAAAAACAAAGGTTTATTATTGTATGTTCATTTGGCATTTCATTTATTGTATACCTTTTGCATTTGTTTATTGAAAGAACGACAACAGCAGCAGCAGTATGGTGTAACATTTATTTGAAACACTTCCATTTCATTCTTTTCGTGGCTTTGGAAAACTTTCATCTGATATTTCTCTACGTCGCTTTTGCATAACTCTGGGTCATTGACGGAAGTTTCGTTGCCATTTCTGAAATTAAATGCTTTATCTGAACCTTTAAAGTCTCTCCGCAGGAAATTGTACAGGTGTGGATATATTTGTAGCAGGTCAGCTATTCGACAATGTATTTATGTTGCTAGTGACTTGGAGATGTTGTTCTCCTGCCTGACCTTTGTTAAATGAGAAACGAACCGGGGGGGGGGGCAAATCCCCGGGGGGGATTGCGTAATTGCGATTGCGGACCAATTATAGCTCAAAGGTGTTTAAAAGCCAAAACGAAGTCCTCCAGAATGTTCGCTTTGGCGAGCTATATATCAAACTGCCAAAACGAACTGAAAACGAACTTGGTTTCATCCTGATTTTGTTCGAAATGGTGTTGTATCAGTTCGTTCTTCGATTTTGTTTGAATTATATCGGGCTCACCTAAGGGCCCCCACCTGGCTGCCAGTGCAGGGCCCCTGAAAATTTGCACATCAGCAAAATGTTGGCCCCTTAGCACTGGCCCTGCATGGGCAGCCCTCACTTAGCCCCCAAGAAGCCCTAACTAGGCCCACACATGGCCCGCATGATTAATCTACAATACGTCTGTTTCACTTTAACTACTTTTCAGCTACTATAACTTAAGTCTTTGGTAAAAACAGTTATTATGCATCTGAAATGGATGTTGTCACCACATAGGCTAACTAGTGTCTACATCAGGGGTGCCCAACCCTGCTCCTGGAGATCTACCTTCCTGCAGAGTTCAGTTCCAACCCTGACATAACCAGTGTTGGGGAAAGTTACTTTTAAAAGAAACGCATTACTAATTACGTTACTTAGTTACTTTTTATGGAAAGTAATGCGTTACATTACTTTTGCGTTTCTTTCGCATTACTTTTTAAATATGAGCAGGGCTTGATTGTTTGTTTTTAATATAAGAAGTTCTATTTATAGCAAATGTAAAAGCGTTTCACACCAAAAAGTGTAATGAATAAACCTCAGGCTGAAGGAAAAGTGAATCACGTCTGTACAGTAGAAGGTTCAACACTTTTCAGCAATAAAAACAAAAAAAACAACGAAGCACAATTGTTAGTTTATCTAAAGTAATTTTTGCTTATTGGTATGGTTGAACTGGATCATCAAAGGTCAGCAGCAAAGACGTTGGTTAATAAAATGAGATTAGATATATGTGTGTTGTTTAACATTTTTTATTATTGCAGGTTTGCATCATATTCTGAGTTTGCATGTCACTGTTTTAATTAATTTTGATGAATACTGAATCTGTTTTTTGTGAGTGGGATGAATTAATACACATTCAAATTTAGTCTAGAACTACAGTAAGATCATGTTCACTCAGTCAGTCAATAAATACTTTTTTGAAAAAGCAACTCAGATATTTTTCTGTAAATGAAAAAGAAATGCGTTACTTTACTAGTTACTTGAAAAAGGTAATATTATTACATAACTCGCGTTAATTGTAATCCGTTACCCCCAACACTAGACATAACATCATAAACCGAAAGCAATCTTTACGTGACTTACTTTTCAAATGATTTAAAATTGATCATCCGAGTCAAATATAATACAGCAGGCCAGCAGTTGCCCATTCCTGCTCTAGATACAAATGGAGGAGTTTGAGACACTTAATCATTTCCTGAAGGAGGATGAGAAGCAGAAGGGAATAAAAAATCAGCAAAACACCATCCCTAGTGCTGACTGACAAACAAAAAGCTCTTATTTCCCTTATCACACAACATACACGCATCCTGATAACTGTTTGTGTCCAGGTAAAAACAACGCGACTGCTTTGATACTGTGATGATGCTCTGCACCACTGGAGGGAGAAGAAGACAAGACAAAATCAAGTCACCTTGACTAGCTGACTAAATGAAAGTAAAAGCAAGGATAGCATGTTAAGGGTTTAATTCTATGCCTGGATATTAAGTGGCAGCATATTGTGGTAAGTTCAGAACTTTTTCTTCATGTGACCATGTTGATATATAAAAATAAGTTGGTAATGGTAATTGGGGTGGTAAATTAGTGTGGCATTGAAGATATTTTACTGCCGGGGCTATTTTGAATTGTGCTAATTATAATATAAAGTAATCAGACTGGAAACAATAACAATGAACCAATTATTGTTGATTCTCTAGCACAAATGCCAGAAGATGGAACGTTAATTCAATGTCATGATGTGCAAAAAAACAAGATGCATATACCGTATGTGCCATTAACTGATCAATATTAGACCGCTTACAGCTCAACAGTATTTTTGTTGGACAGTGACAATATGACAATAAACCAATGATAACTCATGCCATGACCCTTTTAAATATTGATGTGTACCTTGATTTAATCATTTTTAATGCTATGACAATTAATTTTATTTCAAAAATTACACTAATTAAATATTCTATAATACTAGATTGTTTAAATATGTGCAAAATGATGGTATTCTTGTGTCGAGTTTTGCAGAAAACACTGAGCGAATTCGAACGTGTGTAAACAGGTGAATTGTGTTAAAAGTTTCGAGAAACGTGTCTTTGTTTTGAGAACTGTATGAATGGTTTGGAAAATTGGGCCAAATTATATTGTGATAATATATATTATTATTATAATATATATAGTGAAAATGCTATGTGAATAAATACATTAAGGCATTGTAATGTGTACACTAGAAGAGGTCAGAACATGATTTAATCGCACAGATGTTGACTGTATCTGTCTGGAACTGGAAGTTTATGGTGGGTTAGGATTGGAGCCGGAGACTGAATTGATTTGAGTTGTCTCCATCTAGAGGTGAATGTGCAGAATGACACAGACACATTGCATTGAGAAGCACCTATAAGCCCTTTACTCTTTAAAACAAATAAAATAGGCTACAATGTTGTATGTTTTATAAAAGTGTGCTTATTACAAAAATAATACAGACTAGTCTGTTGAATGTAATGATTTTTGACATTTAACTGCATTTTACTTGCTCTAAAATGAAAGTGTTTTATAGTTTAAATTGATATTAAACGCAATTAGCTGAATTTCAGAGTGCTTTTTGACTGCTTATGTAGCACTAAAGTACATTTTTACTGTATATGTAATTTCATAATTGTCTGAAAGATGGAAAAACTGCTGAATGTACGGACAAGCATTTGTGGTAAACTAAAGGCTACTTTAACTTATTCAAACTTATTAGTCTTGTATTTAAACATATTTTTAAGCAATGATAAACTTTATATAAATGTATATACAATTCAAATGTAATGTTACAGTTAAAATTATTAATTAATTTACAATTATTTTAAACATAAAGCAACTTTTGATTTGATTTGATTTGATAATAGTATACTTTGACAATATTCAGTCATTCATTATAGGCACAATTCAGTATAATTAAGTGCACTTCATATTCACATAAATTATCTAGGTTAGCTTAAGTTATGTGAGCATCTGGTCACTGGGAAGTAGCATTAGTATTCTCATTTATTCAGACGAGGTTGTCCTTTTGTGTTATAAAAGAGAGACAGGCGAAATGTCTCAAGAACTGAGAAGAACCACCGAGGTAGAATAAAATAAACGTGAAACGTAAAAAAAAGTGAACCGGACTGAGTTTAACAAGGAAGTGTTTCAGGGGAATGGGTTTGGATGGTACGGGGAAAAAAAGAGCGAGGGAATATGGAATGGAAGCCTTAGATTTCACTATGCACAATCCAGTTAGTAACGTTCCACCATGGCTTTTTCCTGAGGTTAAGACCGATTTTAGTATTATGGAAAAGAAAAAAGAATGGAGAATGGAGGAAGTGGGAGTTAAAACTAGTATGTATCTAAGAAACAGTTATTCGAATGATCTTGATATTTATACAGATGGATCCAAGAACAAACAGGAAAGTGTGGGAATTGGAATACATATTCCCGAATTTAAGATTGACATTTCCAAAAGAATAACAGATCAGTTATCAGTATATACGGCAGAACTTGTGGCAGTCATCATTGCACTACAGTCAAACCTGATAGGGTTACAGTATGCACAGATTCCTTGGCTGTCATGAAAAGAATACAGTCAATGACATCTGTCAGAGAAGACTTAATGCCAGTTTGTTAAGAATTCCTAGGGGTGGGATAGATGTTCAGTTCTGTTGGGTACCAGCACACGAGGGTGTATGAATGTGCAGACAAATTAGCAAAAGAGGCTTTGTTAAAATACATAGTTCCAATTCCACTTGGGAAAGGTGAGGGAAAAGCAATAGTTAAGAGAAAAGTTATTGAAATATGGCAGAAATGGTGAGAGGAAGACAAGAAAGGAAGGCGATATTATAAAATTCAAAAGTCTGTTAGCATTAAAAACCATAAAGAAAGGAACAGACGGGAAGAAACTGTAATGACAAGATTGAGAGTGGATCACACAGGACTGAATAGCACCCTTTTTTTAATGGGGAAAAGGAATAATGAGAACAGTGATAACTGTGGGGTTACAGACTGTATTCTATATGAGGTGGAAAGACAGGTGTTGCAAAATAGGGTTCAGGAGGTAGGGCGTGAGTGGAACCTGACGGGGATATTAGGGTCAGAAGGAGAGGGAGAAGGATAGCATTATTTAAATTCCTTAATTACAAGGGGTTAATGAGAAGAATATAAGCAGTTAAAAGGACATGATGTTACACACTCTTGTACAGTAGGTAGCGGTATGCACCTAAGTTGTTTGCAATCCGCCATTAACCAAGAGAAGAAGAAGAAGTTTAACAAGGAAGCTGCACGTAGTAGAGGAGCTATCAGTCACTCAAATCAGCTCTTCTCTCATTCATGTGTCTTTCTTCACTTCACAAGCGATACAGCAACTTATAAAGTAAGTAGCCTACCGAAAAGTATTTATATATAATGCATTATCAGTTTTTTATTCATGTCATGTGATAGCCTACAATAAATATAATTCCTTTATTTCTGTTATAATAATTAGGCTATATTAGCTATAATTATTAGTGCAATAATTCAATATAAATATATATAGGCTATCTGTGATGTCTGTTTTGACTAGAGGTTTCAAATGTACCGTATTTTGCAGTGTTTGTTAGGTTCTACAGAAGTATCACATAAACACAGTATCACAAAGATTGCATGTCAAAGTCAACAGAGAAGACGATTACTTCATATGAAATGTTTAGGTAGAAAGGTCAACATGTTTTTTAGCTGATAATGTGTTGTAAACTATGCGTTTAAACTATGGTTTCTGCTTCACCTGATTGTGAAAGTAACTTTGGTTGACTAAATGGACTTATTCCCGAGAGACAAGGAAGTGTCGAGTTAACCCATAAGACCCCGCGGGTGTTACAAACACTGGTGATTCTCTGGGAAGGTCTTTTTAAAGCAGTATCCCTCACTTTCAGCTCAAGAATTCCCCAAGTTACATATGAACGCCCAGGTGTGCATTTTTTGTTGCCATGGCACATTTCCAAAATGGTGTCCTGTCTGGTTAGCACATGTTGCAGCGTGAATACTCATTTCAAAGCATATTTTAACAACTCTACGTGCATGTTCAACATGTTGACCTCCAGTGTGAGGTAGCTATATATTTTTATTCACATTTTTGAGTTCTAAAAATTTATTTCTGGTTAAATCATATGCATGACAAGGTACAATTTTGATATTTACATGTATCAGACGCTTTTATCCAAAGCGACTTACAGTGCATTCAGGCTATACATTTGTATTGTGAGTACACGTGTTCCCTGGGAATCGAACCCACAACCTTTGCGCTGCTAACGCAATGCTCTAACCACTGAGCCACAGGAACACTTACAAAAGAGCTGTTGTAAGGTTAAATGGTCACTGTTATGTGGTTTTGAAATACGTTGTGGCAAAGCAAATAAAGTGCAAAAACTGTATTACTTCTGAAAAAGGTTTTTGTTTTATCTTCCCAGAAAAGTAATCATTTTCATAAGCAAATAAACAGAAAAAAAACAGTTATTTTGCAAAAAAAGTAAATAAAATTACTTTTTTAAATTGAGAAATAAATGGCCAATGTTATGTGTAACGTTGCAGATCTTTCACAAGGAAGGGTTGTATTTCAAAACAACTGCAGAAGCATGTTATAAGTGGTCCATTTAGTCCGGGTTCTTATGGGTTAACATGCCGTATTGAATAGAATTTCAATAACAGCCGATTGTATTTTCTACGTTTTTTCTTTTTTTTTGTGGTAGGACTATTTAATTAGAAACATTATTAAAGCAATTTTAAATCATGTTCTAACCAGAACATTGGTTTTAACGTGAATGAGGAAATTCTGTGCTGATGGCACAGCTTTCACTTCCCCTTGTAGATTATTATAGGCTGTGTTTGTGCGAGGAATAGAGGAAACTTTATAAAACTTGTTACATTTTCAAAATGAGTTATTGCCAACATTTCAGCTGATGAGTATTTCCATGATTGCATTTGTAAGTTTCTTTCTTCATTAAAAAATAATAATAAAAAAATCACATAAATCAGAAGGCATGAACTCTAGGTACAACTATGTATTTGGTTTGTTTTTTATGGAAAGCTGATATGATACCACATAATACAAAACAGAGTACAAACTTTGCACCCTGTTTTGAACCTATGTCAGGTCAGCCATATAAACGGATGTTATGCTGTGAAAAAATCGCTAATATTTAGTGCTGTCGTGATCGTGATTAATCGCATGTGTGTGTACTGTGTATATTTATTATGTGTATATATACATACACTCACTCACATACAGCATATGTTTTGGAGAATTTACATGCGTATACATTTATATATATATATTTAATATGTAAACTTTTTTTTTTTTTTTTTTTTTATATACACGTGCATGTTTTTGTATGTCTATATACATAATAAATGTACACAGCACACAAAAACTTATAATTTGGATGCGATTAATCACGATTCATAATTTGACAGCACTACTAATATTTAATCATGGGTCCTGGTTTTCTGTTTTGCTTTTAAAAAAACTCACATTTGTAACATTTATATTGCATTTTCATGCTTACAATTATTATAATGCTGCTTTAAAACAGTATTAAAATGTGCTAAATTGAAAGGAGCATTTGTCTTTAATGTAAGTTGGGGAGAATTGTCACATTTGTTTTTTATCATTTGAATTAATAAATTTTTGTTTATATGACTGATGTTGATATTTGTTGATACTTTTACAGGTGTGCATCATCTATTTTCTGGTTAAACTTTTTCTAAATGTTATTTTTCTAAATTAGATATTTTTGTTACCGCATCAGGAGAACATGAAGCTTCAGTCATTTGAGAAATATTAGTTTTGTAATTGTTTTTATTTCCAGCTGCAATGGACTTCATAGAACCGATCCTAGCCATCGCAGAAAAGCTGTACAGCCTGTGTGAGGAGGTGAAGGCCAACAAGAAGCGCTGCAGGCGTCTGGCTCACCGCGTGTCCACTCTGGCTGGGCTGGTGAGGGCCGTGAAGGTTCATGGCTTTGGGACTGAACCCGAACAGGTTAAAAGGGGACTTGAAAATCTTAAACTCACTCTGGAGTCAGCAGAGAAGGTAGTGAAGAAATACACTTCCTTCAGCTATTTGAAACGCGTCGCCAAAGCGTATGACCTCGGCGAGGAGTTCAGCTTCCTAAACGAGAGGCTGAATGATGCGGCTCAGGTGCTTTCTCTAGCGCTCCAGGTCGAGCACAGAGCAAGTATAGAGAAAGTGTTTCAGGAAGCAACAAGGCGGCGGGAAGATGAAGAGGACAGGCAGAGTGACATTCTTGAACTTCGGGAATGTAAGTTGTATGATTTTGAGTTGGAAAAAAATGGCCACTTCAGGGATACAACTGGAGCCTTTAGACCTGGGCTGTCCAAACCTGTTCCAGTTTAGCTCCAAACCCGTTCCAGTTTAGCTCCAAACCCAATTAAACACACCTGACTCAGATAAACTAAGTCTTCAGACTCACTAAAAATGTCCAGGAAAGTGAATTGGATCTAAACCCTGAAGGATGTTGGTCCTCCAGGAGCAGGATTGAACATCCCTGCTTTAATCTGTGTATTATACATTTGTCTCCTATAGTGCTCCAGTCTTTAGCTGAGGAGAGCAAAGGAACACACACGATGGTTGACGCCGTACAGAAGACAGTTGTCCAAACTAAAAGAGATGTGCAGGACATTAAAGAGATCCTGGAATCACGTAAGTACGGATATGTGGGTTAATGACAAGTAAGAGAAAAAACATTTATAGAAAATGATTTTAAAAGTGCTTTAAAAACATTACAACACATGGCAAGTTATTACAAATACAGTTAGTATTCATGTTGGTTTCATATGGTATTAACTTGCATGGTTAAATAAAAAATAAAATAAAATCGGTCAACATATCTGATGTTAAGCTGGCTAATTGGCCCTGACACACCATCGTGAGCATCTTCATGGGTCTTTCGGATATAATTTCCTATTTTTTTTGTTACTTTTCTGTATATTATTATTATTATTGTTTTTTTTTTTCACCACATGACATTGATTTGGAAGTCAAAGTAGTAAATAATTGTATATTATAAAGATAATAACAGAAGGGTCATTGTTTTTCAAGAATTTCATGATTATATCAAGGCTTTCATGAAGTGTAAATTGATTTTTAGTATAGCATTGTTGAAGTGATGTTTTGAATGGTGTCTCCACTGAACACTTTTATTTGTCTTTGGCTGGCAGTGAAAAAACCCCGCCTTCATTTGCAAGACATTAGAGAGATTAAACCAGAAGAACTGTCTTACAGTGTCCCTATTCCCCTTATGAACTGCAGCCATTCTGAGCTTTACAAAGGGACGTACAACAAGTTCCCCGTAGCTATCAAGAGATACTCATGTCCGCTGTGCACCAGCCCCAGGTAGATGATCAAATCAACTGTGGTCAAATGTTCGATTTTATGTCGAGTGAAATCCATCTATACGATAGCAATCATTTTCTTGACTGATTTAAAATCTACCGTTTCCTTGTTGCATTTATTCATTTTCTTCAGTGAGCTGAGGAGTGTTTTTAACAAGGAGGTGGAGACCATGAAGCGCTTTGAGTCACCAAATATCTTACGAATGTTTGGGATCTGTGTCGAGGATGAGAACGGTACGCCAATCGCAAATCACCAACCAAAGAATAAACTCAGCAAGTTTACTTGAGAATGCATCTGATTTTCACTGTGTCCTTCTCATACAGGACCAAATCCAAGTTACGTGATAGTCATGGAATATTGTGAAAAGGGGAGTCTTCGACAAGTCCTGAACAGTACCTGCAATCTGCCCTGGGACAGAAAGACACAAATGTGTCTGGATGCGGCGCAGGGACTATACAGGTCCAAATCTAGCTATACTGGAATAAGAAAGTCATCAAACTGTTATTCTATTTATTAACGATTTCTTCTTCCTCTGTGACAAAATTCTGACTCCAACACCTCCTAGAGCAGGGGTCACCACACTCGGTCCTGGAGGGCCGGTGTCCTGCAGAGTTTAGCTCCACCTTGCCTCAGTACACCTGCCGGGAAGTTTCAAGTATACCAAACAAGACCTTGATTAGCTGCTCCACGTGTGTTTGATTAGGGTTGGAGCTAACCTTGCAGGACACCGGCCCTCCAGAAACAAGTTCGGTGACCCCTGTACTAGAGCTTTAAGCATACATAAAGCATGTCTTTTTTATCTAGTTAATTTATTCTCATATGTTTTCATAAAAACTATAGCGATGTTCTATTTGTCATCTCAGTCTCAATAATTGTTTGCACTCTACAGGCTGCATCAGTCAGAGGAGAAGTTTAAAGTGCATGGCTCCATCAGAAGCTGTAGTTTTCTAGTGGCTACTGGCTATAGAGTGAAGGTAATTGATATTCACTTCCACAATATCAGCATCATTTAACCACCAATACAACCACAACATGTTTTTGTAGTTCCCAAATCTCAAACATCCCAATTTAACCGCTGGATGTCTGTTAAATTGTTGTATACAATATGAAGAGCAATAATCTACAATAATGATTTTTGTTATAATAGTGCAGCCCTATGAGCTCATGTTTTTTTTTTTCATTTTGAATTCAGACAGAAATTGATTAAAATAATTGAGTAAATTTAATTAATTGACAATTAAAGACATAGTATGGTGATCAATTCCAGGGCACAAATATTGCCTCCTAATGGAAAAGTTCATTTCTGACTGTGATGTACTTGATGTACATCTTTACTACTTTTATGGCATTTAAAGCAATAATATGATTACAGTTTGCTTTCTAAAGACTGGTTTGAATAGCTGTGTGTGTGTGTGTGTGCGTGCGTGCATGTGTGTGTGTGTGTGTGTGTGTGTATATATATACTGTATATGTATAGAAAATATTGCTTGCTTTATTTTATAAGTACAAAACCAATTTTTCTAACAGATAATGAAAGAAAACAAATTGAAATGTGCTGGACACTTACTAAAACCCAGGGAATGTTTTTGTTGGGGTTTCATCTTAATGTTCATTTGTATGTTTCGCAAGTTGGGAGGCTTTGAGTTGGCAAAAACCAAAACTTCTCTTCAGAAGAGTAAATCCAAAAGGAGCAGTGCTTTCCATTACAACTCTCCACAGCAGCTTCAGGATATCAACCATCCTTACGACAAGGCATGTGAGATCTACAGGTACGGAAGTCCAACTCAAATATCACACACGCATATCTCATTCAAATAAAGAAGGGTAACTGACTGTACTTGATCTTTTTAGTTTTGGCATTGTCTTGTGGGAAATCGCAACACGAGATGTTCCTTTCAAAGGTGTGTATTACCAACACAATCAGTATTACTATAGCATTTGCCCTGAATATTACTTAAATGTTAACTGAATACATGACACAGTCTTTCTATGCCTGTGTTTTTAGACTGTACAGCCTCCAATCATATCTTCCAAAAAGTGTGTGTAGAGAAGGTCATGGAGCCGCTTCCAACAGACTGTCCTAAAAAGCTAAAAGAGCTCATCAATGCCTGTCGATCCTTTGAGCCCTTCCTACGACCAAACGCAGGAGGTAAGACCCTAACACACAGGTGGAGGTTAAATTACACAAGTGGGTCATCACATATTCGTCTGTCATTAGTGCTTTGCAAATTACATTACACAAGCAGATTACTTTTTAGAACTAGTGAAAAAACAACTCTATATACGGTTATCATATAATCACATGGTGTATTGTAGCGCAAGCATAGTTGACAGTGTGAAAAAAGTAGCACAAATTGACCCATTACATAGCATAAAAGGTACAAATTTTACTTTTATTAAAAAGTAACATGTCGTGTAATTACTTAGCAAACAGCTAAAAATGTGGCCTATTTTCTTTTCATTGATGCTTCAGATGTTATTAGGTGGTCCTCATTCTATGTGCAGCAACACACAGAATGTCTTGTTACATCCTTTCCTCTGTGCTATGTTGGGGTCATGGCAATTAGTCTGAATCAACAGAAAAAAGTAAAACTGGCCCATTGACAATGTGATGACAAAGTTCTTGGCTTTGTATCTGGGTGAGATGATTGTGTTTGCTGCAAATGGAGAATAAAAGTGGGCCAAATACAGAGCCTTGTGGAACACCAGTAGTATCACCTTTGCCGCCTTTTTCTTTTTTATATATATATATATTATTATTTAGATTTACAAACTTTTAACAAAACATTAAATGCTTTGCATTAAATTAAATGCTTAACCAAAGATACGGATGCACAATGGCTATAAATAATGAAACTGGAAAAAAAATGATTATTAAAAACAGTAACTGGAAGGGGAAATTATAAGAGACATTCAAAATTAAGATATATGATCAACTTGGCCCATAAAAATAAATCAAAGTTCAACAAATGTCTTGCACCTTCATAAACCTTTGGTGGGATAATTCAAGAAATGACAAGCAGGCTGCAATGAACCCAATAAAGGCATAATCTTACACTTAATCTTTATTCTTACTGAAAAAACACAAAACTGACATCATTATAAACAACATTTTGCAAATAAATCATGTGAATGTGACCAAGAATACAAGAATTGTAATTTTTAATGATAGAAATAGAAAACGTATGGGGAAAAACAACATTTATGGTCTTATTTTTAGTGATTTACTTTATTTATTTTTTCATATTTTTTCTTTTTTAGCATTGGTCGACATGCTCCTTAAAATGGTGGAAGAGGATTGATGGAGAACCTCTGCGTTTCTAACCAAGACTACTGGCAAAGTGTCCATGTCAGATTGTGATGATTCAGTCTGTTACCATCTACCTGGGGAACAAAGCATGAACTTAGTGTCACATAAACCCTGAACTATTGTTTGGTTAACCCAAACCTTGATTGCTTGCAGTACACGGAGCATACATGCATGTTTTTTTTTACCATGTAGTGTTCAATCAAACTGTAATAAATGAATTTAACCGTGAAACGACACACTTCTCTGTTGACCTATCTCAGACTTCTCCATTCATTGAGTCTCCTTACACCCCATCCTTTCAATGTATTACAAGCCTGCATTCAGAGCTGCCTTCATCCAATCAACAACCAATTGATAGAATCAAGTCGCTGCCTTCGTTATGACCATGTCATTTAGTTCATGTTTCGTTTTGTTTTTTCACATTTGTGATAAAATGAGATGTCACATATGTATATGAGTTACAAATGGAGGGAGAGAGAGAGCAAACGTTACATAGCAAAAAAGACAACATTCTTACAGATGATAAAATGTAGATTTTTGGGGGTTAAAAAATACATGTATTCGTTATAATGCTTTACAATATTAGTGTAATCTGTGCCCTCAAATATTAAAATCTCACAGCTGCAGCAAAATTGTCTGTCTTTTCTCTAGACATACTATTACTGTTGTAACTGTTATGAATAAAGTTACTGACAGTTAAGAAATACAGAAAAAGGAGTCATATAAATGTAATTGATGTAAGTTCCAGTTAAGTGATGTAAGATATTTCATAAGGTGATGATCATGTGAAAGTGGGGCTTTGTTGGTAATAAAGTTACTTTATTATTTAATATATAAACTGATATATCTAGTTTTTCATGTTTTTCTAGTATTTTAATATACAGCATGAACCTGGAACGATAAATTCACTACGGTCGAAATTCGTAATTATTATCAAATGTCACGTAGGTGTTGATTCTGGCAGGTGTGGTATGTTTGAAGCCTTTTTAGACTGATCATCCTATATCTAATCTTTAGCAATAAAATGGTCTAATTAATTAATAAATGCTATTTGGTATGGGCAATCAAAAACATTTATTACAATTTTACTTTCAGCAGAATAATGTATTTTAATGAACTACAAATCCCACGAGTCCCGTATCCAGGAAGTAGGTCCCGTTGCTAAGCAAACTCGCCCGAGGTGAGGCACATAGACATATATATGTCTATGGTGTGGCAGAAGTGAAACCTCGTGTTTACCCTCAGAACAGGTAAAGACATTTACATACACAGCTAAGAGAATTACACTTTATGAAGATAAGGAGGAAATATAGACCAGTTACAAATTAAATATTTGTTTCCCCTCTAAAGCTGTTGCAAGCACTGCTGTGGAACAACACATAACGTTAGATGTTTATTCAGGGAAGATGCACTAAAGGTTAGAGATGTCGATAAAGAGGAGACCAGGCTCAGCTCTGTCCAGTGTGACTGAGTTCAGTGGATCTGGTTTATTAATAAACCCCAAACCTGCTGCTGATCCTGAAGAAGATCTGCTCGATCAGAGTCTGTCACCTCACAAACTGGTACGAGCTCGACGACGAGAATAAACATCACACATGTGCAGAAAACATTTTATTATTTCTGAAATAAAGAGCAACCGGAGTGAAAAAAATGAGGTTTAGACTAAATGTTTTTTTTTTCAGAAAATAATTTCTGGATCAGATGATTTACACGAAGTGACGTCACTGGAGATGTGTGTTGACACGCGACAGCAAACTCTGGACAACTTCGGTCAGATTTCTTACAATAACTGCTTATTCATTATTTTATGTTTTGATAATACGAATTTTGTTGAGTCAAATGCTTGTCATTAAACCTTGACTTTCACTAAGTGAGAAAAAGTATTTTTGTTTTAAGTGACTGATGTAGTTTGGATTATGACTGAGAGAGTAATAAATACAACACATCTGTCAAATCTGATGAATATTTGTGTTTCTGTCGTCTTGTCTCACAGGAATATATTTGCCCAAACTTACACAGCTGAAAATTAACAACAGTTTGATCTCATCTGTGCGGTAATACCTTCATTTGTTACATCCATAAAGGAACAGTTCTCCCAAAAATGAAAATATGTTATCATTTACTCAAACCTTCTGTGACTTTCTTTTGTGGACCGCAACAGGAGATATTTTGCAGATTTTTAATGCTACTCTATTCTGTACAATAAGAGTGGATGGGGACTTTGATATCAAAGACAGAGAAATGGGATTCACCCCAAGATTCAAAATGACAACAACAAAAAACCTCCATAAATGTAGTCCATACAAATAAAAGCCAAAGTAGACAGCTTGTGTTACAGGCCTCATTTTTAAAAACCAAACAAATATAATTTATAAAAGAATACAGAACCCATAACTTTCACAGAAGATACACATGCATGGAGATATAATAATCTGAATCAGATAAAGCTTATTATTCTCCGTGTTTCCTCAGGGATCTGGGAACCGGTCTTTCTCACCTGCAGGTCTTATGTCTGGCTCGATGTGGTCTGACCGACCTGGAGGGGATTTCTGCTCTTTCTTCCTTAAAGGTATCCAACAACATTCAGAGGCAAAGGCTTAGAGAGACTGAACTGATTAAAAAGGCATTTTAAAATCAAACAAACTACACTATTACTTTATCATGAACTAGTAAATGTTTATTTTTTAAGCCACTGAATGAAGTGAATGAGTCATAAATGTTCCTGGTTTTTGCTCAGGAGCTGTATGTGGCCTTCAACAGCATCTCAGATCTGAGTCCAGTCAGTTTGCTGGAGGAGCTGGAGCTGCTGGATCTGGAGGAGAACGAGGTTGAAGATCTGGCTCAGTTGTGGTATTTGGGCTGTTGTGTGAAGCTCAGGACACTTTCACTGGAAGGAAACCCTGTGTGCACCAGTCCCGCTCCAGGAGCCTCTGAGGTACATTTGGTTTGCAGAATTCACTCGTATTCCAGACAGATTGTTGATGTGTGGTTTTGTGCTGCAGGTCTCAGACTCCAGCTTCCGGTCTGCGGTGCGTGAGCTGATCCCTCAGCTGATCTTCCTCGATGATGTTCCTGCTGAAGAGGACAAACCTCAACGCTGCAGAGCTTCACTGCAGGACTGGACTCTTCTCAGAGACTCCATCAAAGACGCTTCGGTCAGTGACGGCCTGCAGCTCGCAGGTAAAGACAAGCAGCAGCTTCTGAAGACGCTGTCAGCAGCACTCCATGTGTTTAAGAACCAGTCTCTCCATCAGAAGAGAGCTCTGTCAGACCTGCTTCAGCCCGGCCCACGAGTGTCTCCAGACCTCTCTCCTCCTGCCCCGGATCAAGACCAGGATCCTCCGGCTCCGACATCACCGTCCTGAACCACGAGACCAGTGATCTGACCAACGGTAAACGCCTAAAACTCCTGTTCATATTCACCACAGAAATAATAACACATTCACTATGTGGTTTAGCGTGATTTTGAAAATGTAACAATTAATGAAGCCATAAATATTATGATGTGACAGTTGTACTGTAAAAATGAAATTATAATTTTTATATTTTTATAAATAAACATTTTTACAATGAAATATTACAGTAATACATTTGTTAAATGTTTTAATAAAAAATTAAATATAATTATTAATTATAATACATTTATAATATTCTAATAGTAATATTTCAGTTTTTTTGTTTAATCAATTCATAATTATTGTTATTATTAATAAATTAATAATATTATGATAGTAATAGTTTTCATTTTGTATAATATTTTATTAATAATAATAATAATAATAATAAGTGCTTAATATGTAATTCAATAATATTAATTAATAATAAAAAGAATCATATTACAAATAATAAATATTCAGTAGTAATAATACTAATAATAATATATTACCAATAATAAAAATAGTAACAATAATTATTGTTATTGTCTTTTAATGAAATTATTTAATTATTATTATTATTTTATTGATATAGAATCAAAATCTTGGTCAAATTGTGCAGCCCTACAAGCACAGTAAACATGGAGTTAATATTAAGATTATTAATACAATAAAATGTAATAATGTTTCTTATTTGGTTTAATATATATTTATTTCTATTTATTTTTGTACAATTATTATTATTATATTTTAAATAACAGTTATTGTTATAAATAATACAGAAATGTATTTTCTACTTCTACTATCACATTTATTGGGAGGTAATATGTGAAGCTGGTGTTTGCTCAGGTGTTGGCGGGGTTCTCTGTGGGAATCCACTACAGGCGGCTCGAGCACGAAGACAGAAAATAAAGGTGAATCTCATCAAACTGATCCAAAATCTGAACACCAATATAATTATACATGCATATTATATATCACCACATGAAAACAAAAATATGTCCAGCTCCAGAACTCTGGATCTCAAACCCGTCCCAGCACACGACTCAGTTTCATTCCTGAACACACGAGTGAGCATGAAGAGACGAGCCACAGAGATGTTCTTACTGAACTCAGAAACTGGAGGATTAAGCACGATAAGTACTGGACCTCCACACACACACACACACACACGCGCACACACTCACACACACACACTCACACACACACACACACACACACACACACACACACACACACACACACACACACACACTCACTCACTCACACACACACACTCACTCACTCACTCACACACACACTCACTCACTCACTCACTCACACACACTCACTCACACACACACACACACACACACACACACTCACTCACTATCTCAATCACACACACACACACACACACACTCTCTCTCGCTCACACACACACACACACACACACGCACACACACACACACTTTCTGTTAAAGTCTGCTTTTCTCCTGACAGACGTCTGTTGGTTTTGGAGAAGGAGTGGCAGCCACACGTGATGAGGATCCACCACAGCGATGAAGATGAAGATGATGATGATGAAGGCAGTCATAGTTTCAGCAGTGATGGCATCACTAGAGACACGTGCTCTCCTGATTGGTCGGTTCAGTCTCCCTCAGCAGGTGCGTCAGGTGCTTTCTCTCGTATGTAAACGATGTTCACGAGTCTCTTCATGTTTCTTTGCTTCTTTCTGTCAGAATCTGCAGAGCTGCTGAGACTCAGCTCTTCATCAGGCTGCTCCATGTCTCCGTCTCCTCCACCCAGAGCAGCAGCAGCGCCCCCTGCGGGCCGGAGGATCACACAGATCCGCAGCCGGAGACTCAGAGCTCATCATCCAGACAGCAGTAAAGAGGAGACTCGTGAGAGCATCATGACTGTAAGACCTGAGACTCCTCAAATCCTCCACAAACCTCACAGACCCTCCTCCAGTCCTGCAGCCTCCGCTCTTAGAGCTCAATGGTGTGTCCCATCATTCCCATCAAATCTGATTGTATTACTTTAACAAACACATTTCTGACTTCAGTGTGTTCTCCTGATTCAGGTCAGAAGCTGCTGGGAATCATCGACACTCAGAAGTCCAACATAAACTAGTAATACACTCTGAAAAACTGACACCCAGACGTCCACAAACACCCAGAGCTGCAATACAGAGACTCCCGTCTGAAGTGATGCATTGTGGGTCAGATTAGAGCATAGATCTTCACTGCAGGTCTGCACACTTTCAGAAGCAGTCTAAAGTTGTTACTGAATCACTAGAGGGCGCCGTCTGCATTATGATACCTGCTGCTTGTCTCTGCTGTATTCCAGCTTTGATTGACAGGAGAGTCTCAGTCGTGTTCATGCACAGATGTCATGTGATCACTGATGCAGACTGGATCTCCAGCAGCGGCGGATCATGAACATGTCTGCTCCTGCAGGTTCAGTGTTTGCAGACGCAGGTGCAGGATTGTTATTCCACGCCTCCTCAGATGAGCTGATAACAGAGTCCTTCTTACAAACACCGCAGCATTTATCTCTGCAGAACCTCCACAGGCTCCCTGTCTTTATACATTTTGGACTGAATTTTGTACGAAGATTTTTTTTTGCACATCCAGATTTATTTTGTCAATATTTGTAAAATGGAGGATGAAAAATTGTCAATAAAGATAAATTGAATTGAGAACAAATTTAATATCTGGAACATCCAATATTCTAATAAAGAATAAATGTACACTACCATCTAAAAGTTTGTGGCAGTAAGGTTAAAAAAAATAAAATCATAATACAAATAAAACTTTTATTCAGCAAGGATGCAGTAAATTTTATTAAATGACGGCCTCAGTAAGCATATGATAGTTATTTAAAGTAATAATAATACAATTAATTAAGAATGTTAAAATGTAAATAACAAAAGTTGTTCAGCCCTAAACTTTACTTTAACAGTATTTAGATTTGATATCTATTTTTGATTTATTCTGTAATTGTATAGTATTTAATGTAATACCAGATATTTGATTGGGAACCTTTTCAGTTTCTCTGCTCATCTTTGTGAAGGACTCTTTTCTTGAAACTATAAAAACCTCTCTCTCTCTCTCTCTCTCTCTCTGTGTGTCTCTCTCTCTCATGCACTCTCTCTATCTATCTCTCTCTCGCTCTCTCTCTCTCTCTCTCTCACGTGCTCTCTCTCTCTATCTATCTCTCTATCTCGCTCTCTCTATCTCTCTCTCTCTGTTGTCAGTAACTGGGGAACACTCATTTTAATTTTAGAGTGGCTACATTACAGATGATTTTCTAATCCGCCCCATTTCAATGGATGTTAAGTACTTTTGCTCAATTTATAACTTAAATACTGCAACAACTAAAAAAAGGATAAAGCAGACATACTGTAGAATGACAGCGAGGTTTGCTTGACTTCTGCCTTAAATTGTGTTTTATTGCAGAAATCAGTGGCGTGCACAGGCCTCCGGAGAGGCAGGGGCGAAATGGCATTACGAGGGTACTATTATATCCCTATTATAAAGACAAAGCCTTTTAAGGTAGCAAAATATAAAAAAAGGATGGCAAATATTTAGGCCAAAGTGGGTGAAGATCAAAATCGTTGTCATTATTTTATCTTTGTTATTAAAAAATGAGAACAAAGACACACATAATATACAAATAAAACAAACAGTGTTTTAGTTTCAGGTACAATAGGTGTATTTAGCAAGAGCATTCAAGAAACTGCATGAACAAATATAAAAATAAAACACTATATAGATCGATTCCTATTAAGGAAACTGTATTAAAGTTTTTCAGTCAAGACTAGTGAGTGATTTTTCTCTTTGATTCAGTTCGGGACTTGCAGAGCGCGAATCATTTGAGCAGGGGCGCAGGAAGGTGTTTTATGTAGGTGGTGCTGTGGGGGGGGGGTGGGGGCTTTGGTAGTCAATTTCTGCGTATAAATATTACGCCAAATAGAAACAGAAAATCGTGCTATAGCCTACGCACTTTCATGAGATCGTGTTAGACAACAATTAGCTATTTTACTAATGGGAATAGGCTACAATGAATTCATAACAATGTTTTACATTCAAGCTTAAAAACCCTTAAAATGTATAGTGAAACGTTCTTTTAAAAGCATCTGGAATGCAAGTAATTTTAAAGCTGTTTTTAAAGCATTTGCTGCATGGATTAAAAATATAGGCCAATAAATAATTCACATAGGCCTATCAGTCAGAAGAAATTACATTGCAGCAAATCCTTTAGATTTCAAGGACAAAGATTTACATACTTTTTTTGTATTATTGAATACAATTATAAAATAAAAAGCAAATTATAATCGTGCCTGTTTTAGGCTTTCCCTTATTTGTATATTTTAGATGGTGAGGTGATGGGGAAAAATGACTCGCCATCTCCTCATTGGACACGCAGAGAGAAATATATGCATCTTAACGGATTACATAGGCCTAATGAAGAGTTTTTGCTTTGCTTTGAATTATTTCGTTTTAAAGTAGTATTTAAAGCTTTCTATAGATATATTGATCATATCTCTGAGCCAGTTTCGAGTTGCCGAGTTTCGGTTCATCATTGAAGCGCTCTTGTTCAAAACCGGCAGAAAGTGCATTCTCTGTTTTCCTATTTTATAAAAGCACAATGTTGATATTGTGAATGCACACAAATAAAAGTAGACCCATTACAGTTCCAAATGATGTATTACTCTTACCTTTATTTTAAGTTGTTTTTACTGTAAGAAAAAAATCCAAGTGACCACGCTGGAGCCTCCATGTCCTGTAAAGCTCGCTTCAGCTTCCACTCTCCACATAAAGTGTCGGATATTGCACATTTATATAGGTTAAACATTTAAACTAACACTGTGATATACTTGAAATGTTTATAGGCCTATCTATCGATTTTATTTTAGTCAAGTCTTGATGATTTGATAAGGCTAAATTAATCAAACATAGGCGATCCAAAAAAAAAACAAACATTTAATGAACAAAAAATGCTCCCAAGGTTTTTCTAAATTAACTTTATGAAGGAAAAAAAAACGAAACATAGTCTAATCACTTTTCCATTACATACAAAACTTAACTATTTTAATAGGTAGCTATAAGCTGTTTTGGGAGAAGGGAAAGACTCATATCTGAGAACAAAAAAAAAAAGTGTATTTTTTTCTTCCAGTACATCCATGATATTTCCATGTTCCGCTTTTAAGCCACAACCTACAGATCCCACAACACAAACATAACATTCACAAACATAAAAGCAAGCATTGGCAGTGCTGCGTGCGTGATTTGGCAGGATGTGCGCAACGCGCACATCAAATAGCCCTGCATCTGTTTAATAACTTTGATAACTTTAATTCTTACAACTGTTAAATTAATAGGCAAATGGTAAATATGTCGAAGATCACATAGAAATAGATAGCAAAATAGCCAATGTAAACTAAATGTTATAAACATCGGAGCAACCATAGAAATGTTTAAATGAATCTTTATTATAACAAATTTAGCCTATTTTTTTTTTTTATTCACAACAGTTTACAGTTGCCCACAGAAAAAAACAGGGGGTGCTGCAGCACCCTCAGCACCCCCTGTTCCCGCGCCCCTGCATTTGAGTCAGTTCAGGACCGCGGAGCGCGAATCATTTGAGTCAGTTCGGGACCGCGGAGCGCGAATCATTTGAGTCAGTTTGGGACCGCGGAGCGCGAATCATTTGAGTCAGTTTGGGGGAACGCGAATCATTTGAGTCAGATTGAGAGCGCGAATCGCAAATCATTTGAGTCAGTTCGGGACCGCGGAGCGCGAATCATTTGAGTCAGTTCAGTTCGAGACCGCGGAGCGCGAATCATTTGAGTCAGATAGAGAGCGCGAATCATTTGAGTCAGATCGAGAGCGCGAATCGCAAAACATTTGAGTCAGATCGAGACCGCAGAGCGCGAATCATTTGAGTCAGTTCGGGACCGCGGAGCGCGAATCATTTGAGTCAGTTCGGGACCGCGGAGCGCGAATCATTTGAGTCAGATCGAGACCGAGGAGCGCGAATCATTTGAGTCAGTTTGGGGCCGCGGAGCGCGAATTGCGAATCATTTGAGTCAGTTCGGGACCGCAAATCACAAATCATTTGAGGCAGTTCGGGACCGCGGAGCGCGAATGATTTGAGTCAGTTCGGGACCGAGCGCGAATCATTTGAGGCAGTTCGGGACCGAGCGCGAATCATTTGAGTCAGTTCGGGACCGCGGAGCGCGAATCATTTGAGTCAGTTTGGGGGAACGCGAATCATTTGAGTCAGATTGAGAGCGCGAATCGCAAATTATTTGAGTCAGTTCGGGACCGCGGAGCGCGAATCATTTGAGTCAGTTCAGTTCGAGACCGCGGAGCGCGAATCATTTGAGTCAGATAGAGAGCGCGAATCATCTGAGTCAGATCGAGAGCGCGAATCGCAAAACATTTGAGTCAGATCGAGACCGCAGAGCGCGAATCGCGAATCATTTGAGTCAGTTCGGGACCGCGGAGCGCGAATCATTTGAGTCAGTTCGGGACCGCGGAGCGCGAATCATTTGAGTCAGTTTGGGACAGCGGAGCGCGAATTGCGAATCATTTGAGTCAGTTCGGGACCGCGGAGCGCGAATCATTTGAGTCAGTTCGGGACCGCAAATCGCAAATCATTTGAGGCAGTTCGGGACCGCGGAGCGCGAATCATTTGAGTCAGTTCGGGACCGAGCGCGAATCATTTGAGTCAGTTCGGGACCGCGAATCATTTGAGTCAGTTCGGGACCGCGGAGCGCGAATCATTTGAGTCAGTTCGGGAGCGCGGAGCGCGTCAGAGTGAACGCTGGTGAATGAAGCATTAGAGCAGCTCGTGATCAGATAAGGTTTTATTAGGAGCTTGTTGTTTGTCTTCTTTAAGCGTGTTGTATTTGCTGTTCTTGCAGTCAGTCTTATATTCCCAGCACTAATGAAGCGTGTGTCTGTCGCGTTCTGATCTTCATGGTCATCTTAAACGGTATTTCTAGAGCTCAGTTGCTTTGGTCTGTTTTTATAAGCACAAAAAAATATTGTCTTATATATACTTCTTTGATTATGAAGGTAGCCTACCTGGGATGGTGCCCTACGCAAACAGCATACACTGCATATAGTATCGTTCACATCGCACAGACCGGGCCGTCGGACCTACTACTTTAGTAATTGACTAGGCTACTTTAGTAATTTCCATGAGTATAAATCGTAATGTTTAAGCATAAAATGATATTCTAGGGAATTGTGTGCTTGTAATTTTATAGCAACAGTTTGGACAGTTTTCTATTCTAACATGACAGTGCCTCTGTAAGACAATTAAGGATCAAAGAGAAATGATGATTCAGTCAGTGTGGAAGAACTTGACTGGTCTACAGAAAGACAAGTCCTAATCCCAGCTGAACACCTCTGGTGTGACTTTAAATGAATCAAAACCTCATCACCAAACAACAATGACTTGTACATTCATTATATGGACAAAAGTACTGGCACCCCCTTCTTTAGAAGAGAAAAGGGCACTTCCAAACTGTGGCAACAAAGAAATTAATGTACTTAAAAATTGTATTTCCACCTCTGTTGCAACAGTTTTGAAGTGTACGACATGACGGTACCCACATGTACCCTTATGTCATTGTGTTTGGTGAAGAGTGTTGAGCCAACTCATTATTTTTAGAGTGCATGCTGCTCATTGTCTGTGTTCTTACAGCAGATATATGTGCAGATTAAAACTGAAAGTACTTGCTGACTAATGTTTGTTCACTAATGTCAATTAAATCCTTTAATCTTTAAAACAGTTTCAAAAGACTGAGATTGGCAAGAGATGCCTTATATCAACATTAAAATATGAGTGACCATGTCATGGCAAAGGCTTTGTCGGGTCTTAGGCCTGATAAAAAATATACATAATATCATTTTTTCTGTTGATTGCAAAGTTATAGTGTAGAGGAGTCATGGCATGAAGCACATTTTCTTGATATTTTGAGATCAATGTATCATATTGCTCTATAAAAGATACTGTTTCAGAACTCTGAACTTCCTCTGCAGTTTATATATCATATTTATTATCCTTATTCTTATTGTTTTTACTACAATAAACACTATAAACAAAAATACATTCTATATCTTTGTAATTTTAATTTATTGGTAACAGATTTAATCTTTTTTTTACCAATAAACAGAACATTAATTAATTTTGAACTTCTATATTTTAAAGTCACACCAAACACTTTATTATAATGAATGCCACACTTAGCTTGAGAACTGGGGATTGATCTTCATTCTCACTCCTTGACTTTCCCACAGTACACAACACATATTTCTATACAATCTGTGACATTTAAAATAATTCCGACTAGATAAACACAATTGTGGGGTCAGGGTGGGAAATAAATTATTTTAGTGGCTTGGTTCGCCTTTAATAAGATCAACTACGGCAACGCACGCGACACCGATATCGACGCGACGCACGCGTAAGCTAAGTCTTTGATTGGTCAACTGGCGTCGACGTCACGCTTCTCTCAGTCGCGCGTCGCGTTCACGCTCAGCTTTGGTTGTTATGGGAGATCTCTGAGTTTGTGGCGTCGTGTCGCTTGTTCAGAGTACAAACACGGACGAAATAGCGTCGAAAAAGTGCGAAGAAAGGCAGCGCGTTAGTGGTAAGTGTGAATGCACGTTCTTAAGCTGATATAATCGATTAATTAACTTTGTACGTCTATAAATCCACAGCTAAACGCGTGTCGTCAGTCAGACGGCTAGTTAACTAATGAATGAACACCTGCTGAGAAACTGAACACCCACTTCATGCATTCACTCAATTCTACTGGACACCAATTACTAAAATAAACAAACAAACAACAAAAATGCTCAGAAAAGCAAGTCATTTGTTTTTTTTTTACTAATTGGTTTCTAAATTAAACCCATACGTTTATTGATTCTGGATTACCAGTAGGCCTATAAACCATATTCTGCTCACCATCCTCAGTCTTAATGCATTGTTTTTTATTATGCAACTGGCTATAAGTGAAGATCTTGCATCCCATGATGCACCCATGAGCAAAAATATGCCTATTACCAGAATAACCGAGTTCATGTCTGATCTGTCATTCAGATGACCATCACTGATGATAGCAGTGTCTTGCTGGAGCTGGGATGTGATGCTTTGTGTCATGTCAGATGTGCAGCCATTATTTACATACATGGCAAGTGATTGATGCAGAAATGACTTCTTTGAAAGACTGGTTGAGAAGTAATTTGACACATGTTTGGACAATCAGGTAAGATGAAGTCTTAAATAGTATCAGTGGTCTAGAAAAAAAGCTGGTTTAGTCCCTTGTGCTGGTCACCAGCTGGATGCTAGTGCCTTTATCTCTTTAACACTTGTGTCTTAGATGCATACTGTTGCAAACTTAGCTTGTTTTGACAGTAGTTCATTGAAAACTTTACTTTTTCGTGAAGATGCATCCACACCAATAGATGTCAGTAGAGACTTCGAGATAATTGTCCTAATATAAACAACATTTTATTGTAGCCTAGTTGTTATTATCTTGTTTTCTTTTAATTACCACAAGTTTTGTATTTTCTTTTTTAGTTTTTGAATTTAAAAAAATAGTTTGTGGATCATTTTAGCAGTATTTACTCAAAAACAGAGGTGCATAAATTCAGATCATCGAGGCATACGATCAGTCAGTTTACAAAAGAAATTAAGACCAGTGCTAACTGAAAGAAAACACGTTGATCAAAACATTGAATCCAATATTTATTAATAATATGAGTATTTTATAAGCATTTCTATTTGTAGGCCAGACATTCATTCATTCTTATTTCTTCATTTATTTTTGAGTAAAAATGTAAGCTTACAGTCTCAAATATTTAGCCAAAACAAGAGATTTTCAAAGCAAAACAACTATGGCTAGAATTACTTGTTTTCTGTTGTCATGCTGGAAATAGCAGATCACTTTTAGTGCACTGCATTGTGGGATATTTAATTCCATGCTGTGTGTTGTATATTACACATATAGGTGTATACTGGACATTCACATACTGTGTACAGTATGCATACTGCAGACATGCTACAATTAATACGCTATTCCAAACATAGCCTTAAGCTGTGGTCATATTTACCGTAGTTTGGTGAATTTTGCAGACAAAACCAGTCGTTTCAATAGGAATCAGGAATTTTGAGTGAGGGCAAACGATTTTGCAATGGGTTCATTTGGTCATGAGACAAGTGACTTCTCTGTGAGCTGTGCTTCATACATCAATTCACTACACTGAAAATCTGCAATTAACTGAAATGTTGCTGAAATTATGCTAATGTGGCAGTCCCATGAGTGCATCTTTAAAGGAATAGTTCATACAAAAATGAGAATTTCCTGAAATTTGATTCACCTTAAGTCCATCCAAGATGTAAAAGAGTTTATTTCTTCATCAGATTTGGAGAAATGTAGCATTGCATCACTTGCTCACCAATGGATGCTCTGCAGTCCAAACAGCTGATAAAACATCACAATAATCCACACAACTCCAGTCCATTAGTTAACATCACGAGAAGCCAAAAGCTGCGTGTTTGTTGGAAACAAATCTATCATTAGATGTTTTAACTTCAAACCATTGCTTCTGGCCAAAATACAAGTCCACAATTCATAGTATTGCTTTCTTTAGTTAAAAAGTCACCTCATCTGAACCAGGAGAGTAATAAAGCACTGTTTACAAGCCAAAACATCTCTGAACAAATATGTGAGTGGATTTTTTTGTGGGTGGATTTTGATGTGAGAGAACAGCCGGGAATGGACGTTTTCACCAGAGGAAGTGTTATTATGGATTATGGACCTGCCCTGCCACAAAAAAATAAAATAAAATAGCTGCTGTTATGATTGTTTTTGACCCATATTATATTTTATTCTAATAAATAATCTTATGACACCAAACTTTTAGATACCAATTACATTTTCAATTCTCGATTCTAATTTCAATACCACACCAAAAACTTCTATCTTAACAAATATAACATTTTCATATTATTAAAGACAAGTGAACAGTCAGCAAATAAGAACAAATTACAAACAATAGCACAACCAAAGATATTAAAGAAAGATAACCAAAGAAATTAAAGCATGGTTTAGGACAGGGGTGGGGAGCATTGATCCTGGAGGGCCACAGTCCTGCAGAGTTACCTGTATCCTGAAGACCTTGATTAGCTGCTTCAGG